>BSBK01011727.1:0-272500 GCA_027943335.1 Chamaecyparis obtusa
ATGCCTTTTTCCTATAATAATAAACTTGTATATATATATATATATATTACATATTATATATTATACATAAAACTATGTATAATATATAATATATAATAATATATTATATCTCATTTTTAAAATAAAAAAATTGCTATTACAAAT
Source organism: Chamaecyparis obtusa (assembly GCA_027943335.1). Taxonomy (NCBI): domain Eukaryota; kingdom Viridiplantae; phylum Streptophyta; class Pinopsida; order Cupressales; family Cupressaceae; genus Chamaecyparis; species Chamaecyparis obtusa. The sequence continues at coordinate 145 of BSBK01011727.1, forward strand.
AAGGCTATATGCCCATTTCTTTTATTTTTTTTAAAAAACTTGTAATAATATATATATATATATTATTACATATTATATATTATACATAAAATTATATATAATAATATATTATATATAATTTATAATTTAAAAAAATTTGCTATGCGAAAAATTGGGGCGAAGCCCTTTGTTTCTACCAGCGGCCGCGCGAGGTTGCAGTGCTGTCGTGACTCTAAGTCACGACAGTGACTGTAGTCATTGTCGTGGCTTAGAGCCATGACAGTGATTGCAGTTACTGTCGTGACTGTAGTCATGACAGAGATCACCATGGTCTCTATCGTGGCTACAGTCACGACAGTGACTGAGCCCACTGTCGTGGCTTAGCCACGAGCGGTTGTAGTCTAGGGCTTATCAAACCCTCTAAAAAAATTTTAATCACGCCCAAAGATACACAAAAAAAAAACAATACTTTAATAACATATGCCATTCAAAATGGTTGTTAATAAGTATAAATTTACAACTGATCTGTGTAACAGATCTGGAAACAGAGATTCATATATAAACATATGCAAATAGAATAGGTATTAAAATAAATTTACCCACAGTATGAACCAGCAGATGGGCATTATCTGTAGACGAACCAAGAAGAACTCTTATGATATTAAGAGTAATCTTGCAGGCCCAAAAGGAAACCCTCCCTGTGTTTATGAGATTCTCAAAAAAAAAAAGGTAAAAAGGTAAGCCTCTAACTTCTTCATCCTTCCTCAAACCTGCAAGAAGATAAAATAAGAAAGTTAGGGTTTGGAGATGATATAAAGTGACCCCAACCCTAATTTTGAATTAGGGTTTGGGGAGCCACTTTTCTTTTAATATATTTTATTACATGCTTATTAGTACTTTAATAAACTTTAAATGATATTCTATTTAATTTAAAAACATACTAAGGAAAATAATAGCCTTTCCTTTTATATAGAGCTGACTCTTAGGAAACGAAATGGACTCATTCTATTTTAGTTCATTTTTATATTTCTATAATGTAGTTCTGGCTAAGTAATGTATGTTTGATTTTCTTCTTATTACTTTAATTTTGTTTTAAAAAAAAATTATAATGTCTTGTATGTACAATAAAATAGTCTTCCTAGAAGATTAATTTATAGCGTATGAGATGTTCAACAAAATTGATATAAATGGGAATTTGATACTTGATAATCGTCATTTGAAATAATAGCTACCTTATTTAAATTAATATAGTTAGGAAAAGAGTAAAATCCTTTTAATTTTGATTTTAACTTTGTTCTTACATTTTGATCAAGTACTTTAGGTACCTTTTAATTTGTTAAAAAAATAATAATGATTTGAATAGAAAACAATGTCACTTATTACGTTAGCCTATTATTAAAATGTAATGGATTAATTTGGAAGAAGTGTGTGAAGGTTTAGCATTCGTAAAGTAATTATGTGGCTAGACCTTTTTAATTTATAAATATTAAGGAAATTTTATAAAAGAAGTTCTAAATGAATTACCTTGTAAATGTTAAAATTAAGTAAGGAGTATAGTTTATTAATGTTTTAATGAAGATTTTATTTAATGATTTAAAAAAAAAAAAAAAAAATCAACACATTTCCTTTATTTGATTAATATCGTTCTCTTTTAGATTCTCGGGCTTGAACCCTATAAAACTTTAGGTTAACTTAGGATCTTTTTGGGAAATGTTCTCCCCCTTGTATACCCTTCTCCTGTCACCTAATGTCTTCCACCATGTAGGGGATGAAGCATGCCAGCGCATGCCTCATGATCCCTATATGACATTGGGTGACTAGCCCGTGTGAACAATCGTTATCTTTCGATCCCTAGCTTCGCACCAATGGGCTCTTTTGTAACATAGTTAAATTTAGTGTTTGTTTAGTGTTTCATACAAAAAAAATAAATTGGTTGTTGTGTTTTTGTCCAATATTTTTGGGCATTACATTCTGGAATCAGAGCATAGTTTCTACTCTAGGAACCTATAAACCCATTACATTTTCCAAACTTACCATTATTTTGTTCGTAGTGTAGGATGCCTCCAGTCATGCGTATGATGCCCCCTCCTTCACCGCCACCTAATCCCAATCAAGATATCCTTAACGCATTAGAGAATCTGGCTGATATTATTATGGAAAGATTACCTTCAGGAGGCCAGTAGGCCAAGATCTGAGAAGAGAGTAGGAGTCCCTCTCCTAGATGAGTAGGAAAGTAGGTAGTTCATGAGGGTGATTCGGTGCACATGCCAGAGCCGCCACTAGGGTTAGTGCCAAGAGTACCTCGTGACACAGGGGACCTGATCAGAGACCTTATTAGACTACAACTGCCACCCTTTTTGGGATCCATGACTAGGATAGAGGTAGAGGCTTGGCTTTTAAGCCTTGAGCATTGCTTTGGGTTGTGTTCTTATGAGAGCAACCTTAAGGCACACTTTGTAGTACACATGCTAAGAGGGAACGCTTCCACTAGGTGGAAGCAGGACAAGGTTAAGAGTCATCTTACCATGGACACCCTCACATGGGAGATCTTCTTGGAGAGATTCTGAGCCTGATATATGTCAGAGCATTTTAGATAGCATCGCATCAATGAGTTTCATGACCTACAATAGAGAGGCCTGTTAATAGCCTAGTACGAGAACAAGTTTCTTGAACTCCTTCCTTATGTGGACTACATGAAGGATGAGAAACTCTAGGTCAACCACTTTATCAAGGGGTTGAACTATGCCATAGCTGACAAAGTGCAGATGATACCTGTAAGAGATTTATGTGATATAGTTAAGAGGGTCATGATCACTACGGAGATCCATAACAGGTCTCACAATGCCTGGGACCGGTCACAGAACCAGAATACCACATCTCACTCTTCTGGTTTCTAGAAGTCTCATTGGGAGGGAAACTAGAAGAACTCATCAAGATCATCTAGGGCACCTCAGCAGCAGCACCCACAGTAGTCTCAGCAAAACCAGAAACAAAAATCTTCTCAGGGATAGCAGGCTCAAAGCCCAAGTAGTGGCACTCACATGGATATTGATGAGATCAGAGGGGATAGTCTCAGGCATCCAGAGGTGGATTTAGGGTCTAGTGCTACAAGAGGACATCAGCAGTCTAGGTCTCAGGGGTTACAACTACAGGCTAGAGGACTATGCTACACATGTGGTGCCATGGGACACATAGCTAGGGATTGTCCTATAGGTCATCCAACCGGCAATCAAAGAGTGACAACTTCTAAGCCTACTATAGGAGACATGGGTAGAGCACACAGAGTATTTGGAGTGGTTGATAACTACCAGGCTGAGCACCAAGCCATAGTCATTGAAGCTGCAGGCAGGATCTAAGGTAGTAGTGTTTCTATCCTTTTTGATTCTAGAGCCATCGACTCTTTTATTTCACCTTTCATAGTGGAGCGATGTGGGCTAGTGGTAGCTAGGCAAGATGTTAGTTGGGAGGTTGAGTTAGCCTCAGGAGCTAGGATATTTGTTAGTTCCTTGGTGAGAGGTTGCCAGTTGCAGATTAGGGACTTTACCACCACAATTGACCTTTGTGTCACACCACTTGGATCCTATGATGTCATTTTTGACATGGATTGGCTCTATTCCCACAGAGCCAAGATGGATTGCAGATAGAAGATAGTGGAGTGCTTAGATGATGATGGGGTGACCTCAGTTATTGCAAGATTTTAGAGACCAGTATCCCTTTGTATGATTTCCACTATGCAGCTTAAGCGGTGCATGTGGAAGGGATGTTAGTTATATGCTATCACTATCAGTGACAGAGAGGAGGTAGAGAAGGAGAATTATCTTGATGACCACCCTATTCTACAGGAGTTTGTTGATGTATTTCCTTCATAATTACTAGGTATGCCACCACCTAGAGTAGTGGACTTTCATATAGATCTCATGCAGGAGTAGAGCCTATTTGTAGAGCACCCTATAGGATGACTACACACAAGCTCAGCGAGCTCAAGATTCAGCTAGAAGAGCTCTTGGAGAAAGGGCACATTCATCCTAGCATATCTCCATGGGGTGCACCTGTCATCTTTGTTAAGAAGAAGGATGGATCTCTTAGGTTGTGCATGGATTATCGATAGCTGAACAAGGTGACCATCAAGAATTGGTATCCCCTTCCTAGGATTGATGACTTATTTGATCAGCTTCAAGGAGCCCGAGTGTTCTCAAAGATAGACTTGAAGTTGGGTTATCACCAACTGAGGATCATGGATAGTGACACCACAAGACTACTTTTCGCACATGATATGGACATTATGAGTTCACTATGGTACTTTTTGGACTCACGAATGCTCCAACTATATTCATGAGCCTCATGAATGGGGTATTTCATTCATTTCTAGACATATTTGTGGTGATATTCCTGGATGACATATTGATATACTCTTGAGATGAGCATGAGCATGAGGAGCATTTGAGATAGGTCTTGCAGTGCTTGAGAGATAATCAATTGTATGGCAACTTGCTGAAGTATGCATTCTTCAAGACAAAGGTTCACTATTTAGACCATGTGATATCAGGAGATGGGATCTTAGTAGACCCATCTAAGATTAGGGTGATTATGGATTGGCCAGAACCTACTAGTGTGACAGAGGTCAGGAGCTTCATGGGCCTTGTAGGCTATTATAGATGATTTGTCTAGGGATTCTCTAGAGTGGCCCACCCCATCACTTCCCTTCAAAGAAAGGGAAAGAAGTTTGAGTGGATAGAGAGGTGTGAGAGAGATTTCCAGGAGCTCAAGAGAGTACTTACCAGTGCACCTATACTTGCAGTACCTGATCCTTCAATAGATTTTATGGTATGCACAGATGCATCTTTAGATGGGATTGGGACAATACTGATGCAGGATGGTTGGGCTATTGCCTACGGGTCCAGGAAGCTCAAGACTTATGAGCTTCACTATCCTACCCACAACCTTAAGCTAGCAACAGTGGTGCATGCTTTGATGAGATGGTGACATTTCTTATTAGGCCATAAATTTGAGCTCACTCAGATCATCAGAGTCTTCAGTATATATTCACATAGCCAAATCTCAATGCTAGACAGAGGAGATGGATGGACTTCCTATGCGAGTATGATTTTGATGTTCACTACATCAAGGGTAAGGATAATGTGGTAGTAGATGCCTTGAGTAGGAGACATCATGAGCTCTCAGCTATGACTACTAGCACAGATTTGAGAGGATGCATACTGCAACATTTATAGGAGGATACCTTCTATTCAGAGGTTAGACAGATGGTTCAGGCTCAGAGACCCCTGGAGGGGAAGTTCACATATTATAACCTAGAGTCTAATGGCCTTCTTCACCATAGAGGATGCATTTATGTACCTTCTTCTAGTGGGTTGCATGATTTCATCATCCTTGAGGCTCATAAATCTCCTTATGTAGCGCACCCTAGAGTCAAGAAGTTACATGTAGATTTGAGACAGCTTTATCATTGGTTGGGTTTGAGGACACACATTACTTAGATAGTGGCTCGATGCTTTGAGTGTCAGTGGGTTAAGGTGGGGCACCATCATCTAGGTGGACTTCTTCAGCCACATGAGATACCGGAGTGGAAGTGGGACATTATATCCATGGATTTTATAGTTGGTCTTCCTATGTCATCTTGTTGCCATGATGCCATCATGGTGATGGTGGATAGGTTGACTAAGGTAGCCCACTTCTCACCAATACGTACTAATTTCATAGAACCTATAGTGGCATAGGTATTTTTGAGGGATATTGTTAGACTTCATGGTATTCCACGCACAATCATATTTGACAGGGATTCACTCTTTACTTCATCTTTTTGGAGAGAGCTTTAGACCGCTTTGGGCACTAGGCTCAATTTTAGCACATCATATCACCCAGAGACAGATGGTCAGACTAAGAGGGTTAATCAGGTATTAGAGGACATGCTACACATGTATGTGATGGATCATCTGGTTAGGTGGGAGGAGTACCTTCATTTAGTCAAGTTTTCCTATAATAATGGGCATCATTCATCATTGGGTATGCCTCCATATCAGGCCTTGTATGGTAGACCTTACAGGATGTCGTTGAGCTGGGACATGATTGAGGATAGAGTTTATATTGGTCCATAGCTGGTCAGACAGATGGAGCAGTAGGTAGATCTAATTAGGCAGTGTCTTAGAGAGGCCTAGGATTGACAAAAGAAGTATGAAGATGCTGGGAGGAATGATAAAGAGTATATGATGGCGACAGAGTCTTTTTGAGAGTTTGGCCGCATAAGAGCCTAATCCATTTTGGAAAGGGTTCTAAGCTGGCCCCTCGCTTTGTTAGACCTTTTGAGATTTTGGAGAGGATAGGCCCAATAGCATACCATTTAGCTTTTCCACCTAGCTTGTCGTGCATCTACGATGTCTTTCATGTGTCTATTTTGAGGAAGTATATATATGATGAGTCTCACATTATTGATTGGGATGCCTTACAAGTGGATTCAGACGAACAGCTGCCTTTGGAGCCATACATATTTTGGTTCATAGGACCCTAACCCTTCGAGGTTGAGAGCTGGACTAGGTTAGGGTCCAATGGGATTGCTATGATGAGGTCACAACATCTTGTGAGGACACATCATAGATGAGAGATCAGTACCCCCATCTTTTTGATGAACTCCAGGAGGAAGTTCATGCCTAGTGGGGGAGGATGTGAGGTCCTAACTCAACCCATCTTAGCTCGGCAGTTATTTTGACATGTGATTCATCCTAGATGATACTTTGATTAGAGACAATTTGACCTATTTTGGATTACAATTTTCTATCATTAGATCTTATGAGATGATTGTTATAGATTTATATGATGGTGATGTTAGTCGTACTCTTTATATGCTTATTTTGGTTCCATGCTTATATATGATATATGAATTCTATATTCTACATTTCTTACGTCATCTTATAGAATAGTAAATGCTGATGGTATCATGGTTCAATGATTAACTTAGGAATACATGCTTATGTGAAAATTGAATTAATATTTTGATTCTTGAAGAATTATGGTATAATGTGGAGTATGTAATGATTCATGAAATGCAATTATTTATACTTGTCAAGTTTAGATGTTAATATTTCAGTTTCAGAATGATTATTAATGCAAAGATTTTATGAGGTACTGACATCAAAATTGAGTGTGCAGGAATATGGCCATGCTTGTAAATTTGAGAAAATAAGAATGATCTAAGTGCAATCAGTTTGAAACCAAGGTTAGCTCTAAGAAGAGAACGACCTCATTGTAACATGATTTTATTCGTAAATGTGATGCATGTGTGTATGTGGTTGATAATGTTTGTAATGCATGTTTAAGAATAAATTTTATTTTGTGAAAATATAAATGTAATTTGTCACTAAGCATGCCAAGTGTGTTATGTGATGTGTACTTTTGTGAGGTGTCACTTGACACCATTGTGATGATATGGCATGCTTGAGTGGTTTATGGACCCCACCCTTTCCTTAGTTTGGTCTTGTGTATTCCTAGGCTAGGTAGGTGGTTTAGAGAACCAAGATTTATGTTATCAATATTCCATTTTCGGATGCAAGTTTTAACAAGGGTATTTGAGGGGCTATGTGGAGTCCTAGGGTGTAGTTAAGGCTAGTTTTTAGTGCCCCAAGTCTAGTACATGGGTTGAGGAGCCTATTTCTACCATTTCCACTTCCCTAGGCCTCCATTTTCTCTTTTTAAATGGGCCATCTTTAGTTATGACGAAAATGGAAATGTTCTCTAGGTTGCCTCATTTTCCCATGTGTTGAATTTCTATAGCAAGGGCAAGTGTCATTTTATCTTGTATCTAGAAACTTAATTTGTTTTAGGAAGATGGAATGAGAGAGGAATGTTTGAGTGTCTTTAGGGGATAGAGGCTTAGGAATTAGGGGGGATCATCTTGTTTATGCTAGATTTGTGGAGGGAGAGGAGGATTAGAGAGAGATTTTGGCTAGTAGATTTGAGAAGGAAAGCAAGCTAGGAATCAAGGGAAGCTCTTCTACAACCCTCCAATTTTCCATTTCTTAGGAGATAGGTTGGTGGCTCTATCTTGTAATTGTTGTGAAGTTGCATTGATATATATGAGCTTGTATGAATTTTGTAATTTGTAGTATCTTGTGTGTAAATTTTGTAGTTTCATTTGAGTTTATGAGTTTAATCTTGCTTTGTCATCTTGTTTTGCTTCATGTTTATGGGTCTGCAAGTTTACTCCTCATCCTTGGGAGGATTTGAGGAGGACTTCAGGTGAAGGGCCTAGTTGAGAATTCTTTATGTATGAGAACTTGGATGTATGGGAATCCTTGAGGACCTTCTTATGTTTGTATGAGGGTCATAAGGGATGTGTTGATGCTCATGGAATTGAGTTGTATTTTTGGAAGGGCCTTGTGAAGGCATGTGATATTTTATTGAAATTCTTGTTTTGGTATAAGATAGGTGTCTCCATAAGAGAAGTTTCCACCTTCACCCATCTATGGATTCAACTATAGAATCCTTTGTGCAAGCTTGGGAAGGGAGTCAATTGTGCATGATTTGTTTCCTATTATGGTTGAATGGTTATGTAAGTGTTGCATGTTTGTAACCCATCCATATCTTGTTTCCCCTAGCTCAGGGGTGGCCATGAAATGGCCTAGGCTAGGAGGTGAGCCTCCATGGCCATGTGGAAAGAATTTTATGTTGTAGGTTTTTCCTTATTTGAAGAGAAGTTGAAGTTCTAGTTGTAGTACCAAATTTAAGGATGGGAGATTGTAAAAGATGTTTGTATCATGATAATGCTTGTGATTTAGTCATTTTGATTACAAATGTATGATTAGTTATGTTGAAAAAAAAAATTGTATAGTTGGCAAAACTACTCTCAACATTATATTTAGATCTTTGTATAGATTAAAAGAGAGCTTGTAATTTTTTGAATATGTATTTTTGTGAGAATGTTGTTGTTGAATTTTGTTAGGAGAAAAGTTCTATTAAAATACTTGAATTTAGTGAACCTTTATTTGCAACGAGAATATTTAGAAGGCATTTCTGTTGGAGCCAATGTTGATGCCCTTGTAAAAAGAATATATGTACACTTGTAAACAAGAGTGACCCATATGTATAATCTGCTGGAAAGATTATTACTGTTTGTTGGAATAAATTAAGTTTGGTTTTAAGAACTTTCTTGTCAAGAAAATACAAATTCATGCATGTGTTAATTGTGGAAATTGTTATTCCTTTATAGTTTAATTTGTCAATTCAAATTTATGTACTTGTTGTTTATTCCTACAAATCCTGTAAATGTCAATATTAAGAAACTAAAAAATGAACAATCTTCTGGTCTGTGTCTGTGAGACTGTTTCAATATATATATATATATATATATATATATATATATATATATATATATATATATATATATATATATATATATATATATATATATATGTATGTATGTATGTATGTATGTATGTATGTATGTATGTATGTATGTATGTATGTATGTATGTATGTATGTATGTATGTATGTATGTATGTATGTATGTATGTATGTATGTATGTATGTATAGTTATGTGCACTATATCAAGTTTATTCTAGTAGTAGTTTTTATGTGATCAATACTACATAACTCAATGTTAATTCTATCTAACTAATCAGTAAATAAACAGCTCCCTATTATAGTAAAGATCTATTGTTTATCTTAAACAGATAGCAGGATACTTTTCCTATTTTCAACATAAGTTGGACTCAATAAAACTGTACTCAAACATTATATTATCTAATGTTTATAATAGTAAAACTAATTTTTATTTATACACTGATTTATATTAGAATATAAAGACCACATTCTATTTTTGTTTCTAAATCAAAATTTAATGTAGATATCATATATTAATTTACTAATATATATATATATATATATATATATATATATATATATATAGTATAATACATATATATATATATGTAGTATATATATGTATATGTATTATACTACATATATATATATATATATATATATATACTACATATATATATATATATATATATATATATATATATACTACATATATATATATATATATATATATAATATATTATATATATATATATACTACATATATATATATATATATATATATACTACATATATATATATATATATATATATATATATATATATATATATATATATATATACTACATATATATATATATATATATATATATATATATATATATTAGTAATTATATTAAAATGAATGTCTTATGCCGTTTTCCTATAATAATAAACTTGTAATATTATATATATATTTATTGCATATTATATATTATACATAAAATATGTATAATATATAATATATAATAATATATTATATATCTCATTTATTTTTATTTTTTTAAATTGCTATTACAAATAAGGTCATATGCCCATTTCTTTTATTTAAAAAAAAAAACTTGTACTAATATATATATTATTACATATTATATATTATACATAAAATTATGTATAATATATATAATATAATATATAATAATAAATTATATATATATTTTATAATTTAAAAAAAAATTCTATGCAAAAAATTGGGGTCGAAGCCCTTTGTTTCTACCAATAGCCACGCGAGGTTGTAGTGTTGCTGTGACTCTAAGTCACGGTAGTGACTGTAGTCACTGTCATGGCTTAGAGCCACGACAGTGACTGCAATCACTGTCGTGACTGTAGTCATGGCAGAGACCATGGTCTTTGTCATGGCTACAGTCATGACAGTGACTGAGCCCACTGTCATGGCTTGGCCACGAGCAGTTGCAGTCTAGGGTTTATCAAACCCTCTAAAAAATTTTAATCACGCCCAAAGATACACAAAAAAAGAACAATACTTTAATAACATATGCCATTCAAAATGGTTGTTAATAAGTATAAATTTACAACTGATTTGTGTAACAGATCTAGAAATAGAGATTCATATATAAACATATGCAAATAGAATAGGTATTAAAAAAAATTTACCCACAGTATGAACCAGTAGATGGGCATTATATGTAGACGAACCAAGAAGAACTCTTATGATATTAAGAGTAATCTTGTAGGCCCAAAAGGAAACCCTCCCTGTGTTTATGAGATTCTCAACAAAAAAAAAATTAAAAAGATAAGCCTCCATCTTCTTCATCCTTCCTCAAACTTGCAAGAAGATAAAATAAGAAAGTTAAGGTTTGGAGATGATATAAAGTGACCCCAACCCTAATTTCAAATTAGGGTTTGGGGAGCCACTTTTCTTTTAAAATATTTTATTACATGCTTATTAGTACTTCAATAAACTTTGAATGATATTCTCTTTAATTTAAAAACATACTAAGGAAAATAATAGCCTTTCCTTTTATATAGAGCTGACTCTTAGGAAACGAAATGGACTCATTCTATTTTAGTTCATTTTATATTGCTATAATGTTAGTTCTGGCTAAGTAATGTATGTTTGATTTTCTTCTTATTACTTTAATTTTGTTTTAAATTTTTTTTTATAAAGTCTTGTATGTACAATAAAATAGTCTTCCTAGAAGATTAATTAATAGTGTCCTGAGATGTTCAACACAATTGATATAAATGGAATTTGATACTTGATAACTGCCATTTGAAACAATAGCTACCTTATTTAAATTAATATAGCTAGGAAAAGAGTAAAATCCTTTTAATTTTGATTTTAACTTTGTTCTAACATTTTGATCAAGTACTTTAAGTACCTTTTAAGTTGTTAAAAAAACAATAATGATTTGAATAGAAAACAATGTCACTTATTACGTTAGCCTATTATTAAAATGTAATGGATTAATTTGGAAGAAGTGTGTGAAGGTTTAGCATTCATAAAGTAATTATGTGGCTAGACCCTTTTAATTTATAAATATAAGGGAAATTTTATAAAAGAAGTTCTAAATGAATTACCTTGTAAATGTTAAAATCAAGTAAGGAGTATAGTTTATTAATGTTTTAATGAAGATTTTATTTAATGTTTAAAAAAAAAAAAAAAAACTCAACACATTTCCTTTATTTGATTAATATTGTTCTCTTTTAGATTCTCGGGCTTGAACCTTATAAAACTTTAGATTAACTCAGAATCTTTTTGGGAGATGTTCTCCCCCTTGTATACCCTTCTCCTTCTCACCTAATGTCTTCCACCATGTAGGGGATGAAGGCACACCAGCGCATGCCTTGTGATCCCTATATGACGTTGGGGTGACTAGCCCATGTGAACAATCATTATCTTTCGATCCCTAGCTTCGCACCAATGGGATCTTGTGTAACATAGTTAACTTTAGTGTTCATTTTGTGTTTCATACAAAAAAAAAATTGTTGTTGTTTTTTTGTCTGATATTTTTGGGCATTACACAACCAATTGTCCTATAACATGAACTATTGTAGGATCCTTTTTCTTTCTTCCAGGCTTCTTATTCCATAAACTAGTACATCCTTTATTGCTTGAAATAGGGGAATCTGGACATGCATGTTCTTTAGCTGGTCAAGGATATCAAATGGTTGGTCTTCTTTTGGTTTGGGCTTGTCCCATTCTGAGCCTCTGAGGAAAATGTGGTTTAATTGATGTAGGACATTGGCTGAGTTCTAAAACATTCTATGGGGCAACAGTATTTGGAAAAGCATTCCCTAGAATTGGTACTGATGTTGCAGGAAGGTCCGACACTTCAGTGATAAGAGGTGGTTCAGGTGCAGGAAAAGTAGTACCTGATCTTAAATGTATATCAACTATGTTAAGTGCATAGGCAGGCTACTACTGAGCATCGGTAGCATACATTTTCTGTTGTGGTTGTTGGATATTGGGATTCAGCTGTGGTTGAGTAGGTAACTGTGTTTTCTTTTGAGGACCTGTATTTGCAGGTGGTGGCATTATTGCAAGTGTATTCATTGGAGGTGGTAAAGGTGGATATCCAGGATTTGGATTAGGCCATTGCTGAGGTGCTCTCCACTGGTTATCGGGCTACCAATGCCCTTGTGGTTGTTGCCATTGGTTTGGAAATTGTGGAAATTGGGGTTGTTGTGGAGGATACCATTGATTCTATTGATTATTTGGCCAATCATTATTCCAAGTGGGTTGATTATACTATGAAGGACTTTGGACATTCTAATTTTTCCATTGACTATTATAAGGATTTGAAATTTGTAATGGGTCTTGAGGCATACCTTGTCTCATGGCCCATGGCTGATGTTGAGCAACAAAGAATACTTTCTCATCATCTCCTTCTATCTTTAATTATTCAGTTGGAAGATGCTGATTCTCCATGTTTGTGACCAATTTGCACTGACAATCCTTCTTTTGTTTGCGGCAATGGGGACAATATTCAGCTAGTTGCACCTCGACGTCTGCATGTTTCTTCTTGGCAGTCATCATGTCCAGGTGTGTAGCAACATCATTTATGATGTCTTTCTTGAAGTATGACAATAGGTTTTAAATCTCCATCTTTGAAATACCAGAGCCACTTCCTTTGGCCAATGTTGAGCGAAATCCCCTTCCTTTCTTCACTGCTAATCTAGAATAGTTCAGACAAATCTTTTGAAGGTCATCCTAGGAAGATTGAGATATATCTCCTACAGCCATGAGGTCCAAGGCTTCAAGATAATTTTCATTCACTCCTCTTAGAAAAAATAGCTTCTGTGAATCCTCCTACAATGCATGTTGAGGGTTCTTTTGCAAGTTAAATAAGAAGCGTGATATGTAGTCCTCTAATGTCTCATCTTCCCTTTGTGACATTTGAAAAATGTCATCTCCTTTTGAATCACCCCCTTGCAGTATTCCTTATACTTCCTTAGAAATAAATCTCTCATCCCATCCCAATTTTCTATTGCATTTTCTCCTAAGACCATGAACCATCTGAGAGCTGACTCCTTGAGTGTTGTTGAGAATAGCTTAAGCTTATGACTATTAGTATTATAGTCAAAACTTTGACACAATATGTCAAAATCAAATAAAAAGGTGTTATGATCTTCTGTAATAAGGCCATAGAACTTTGAAAGTGCTGAAGTAGGTATGTTCTTGAGATTAGGATTGTTGATAAGACTTGGAATAGGAAATGGAAATGTAGGAGCTGCCATTATTGGAGGTGTTGGATATTGAAACTATGGCTGGAAAGTATTGTTGACTGGAAGGTTTTTGACAACAGGTGGTCCCGGATGAGGATTATTATGGAAACTGGCTAATATTTCTACAAAAGGATGGAAGTCAAATGTTTCATGAGTGTCTTCTTCTATTGTAGATGATGTAGTAAACTTAGGACTTGCGTCGAGAAATGGTAACTCAAGTTCTTCAAATTCTTCTTTCAGTTTAACAGGTTCTTTTGGAAGAAATATGCCATAAACATCTCACCATCTTCGATGCATGCAAGTAAGTTGATGACTTGCAAGCTCACAATTACTTTGTATTGACTAAAAAAACTAGGAAACTAATCTAAAAATTAAATGATTCATTAAGGTTCCTAGTTTGACACCATCCTCGGTAATGACGCCAAAAATGAACAGTCTCACAATAGGTAATAATAGTCATGCCATTTTCTCTCTTAGGAATAATACATCTATGCTAAGGATTTATTTTCCCATCATGAAATGCATTTAGATTGTCAACCCAGGGACGTATACTTGAAATGGGACAACACAGTTTGTGCACTAAGTTCCTCTAAGAGTCATAACACCTATGCTGTAGGAAGATAAAATGCATGAAAGGAATCTATGCTATTTTTTCAAGAAAGTAAACACATTCGACTACTTAATGGAATTATGATAGAAAGCTTGTGAAATGAATTTAAGCATATCTAACAGCCCAAAACATTCACTATGTCTATCTCTGCAGGTGTTGCAAGAACATTCACAATAGTAATGCTGCAGGAGTAAAACAATAACTCTACTTGAAAGAAGGGAAAATGTAGAAAGAAAATCTACTCTAACTTAATCTAATCCACCTCCCAAGTGGGCCCCATTGGTTGGCTTCTGCTAACTACTAACACAGAAAATAATCTGAAATCAGTCTTCCATTAAATTCTTCTTAACTGGTTACATAATAATTGAACAACTCATGAAGAACATAAAAGAGCAACTTCTGCTATATTGAATACATCATTCTATATTTTCTCATTACCTAACTAAGTTGATCAAATCCCTTTATAAAGAGGATTGACGCTTATTGAAAACATAACAGAAAAGTCTGATTAAACCTCACCAAATAAGGAGGCAGTAAAACAACCACGACATATTACAATTACTGTAGATAATAGAATAACAACTTTGAGGAAATGTAGCAGGACTTATTTCCTATATTCTCTAGAACAACAGCTCCTTCTTAGTAGCGGCATATCCTTTGGAACCATGCTGGATTCTTCTGTCATGGCTAGTCTTCTAACGCTCCTTCTTTAATGTGGTTGCACCACTCTTTGTATTGCTCCTTGTTTACCTGAAAGGTTAGTAGCATTTGGTGTACATGTGTATACTCAAGTCAACATTTCAACTCCTACTCAAATGTTAAAATGCATCTTAAAATAACTATATGAAGTACTGCATTATATTAATAATAGTTAGCAAAACATGTCATTCTATCTACCCATAGACTTCATGTCTTTAGTTGTACTTAGCATAAGTTCTCATAGGTATAAGTCATAAATGTTTTGGAAATGTCTATCAGAGCATAAAGAGTGTCAAAAAAGGATGAAGATTATAACAAAATTGAGACAATAATTTGTCTCATCAGTTAGAGTGAAGATGGAAGGCCTACGTGAAGATTTGGTGCATGGCAGGCTCTAGGTGCATTTGGGGCAGCCTAGAAGGTAAGTCCTTGAGGGGACATTTGAAGTGAGAAGTTATCTCACCATTTGATAGAATGCAATTAGGGTTATGGGAATGATGCTAATACACACCACCTCTACATCAATAGGACTTTATTTAAGTGCTTGGAGGTCTTCTATTTTAGATGGTACAGACTAGAGGCAAGAGTTGTATAGACTGGAGGCAAGAGTTTTCAAATGGGTGAATTAGGCCTCTCTACCAAAATGAAATCAACAATTTTAAAGTAGTTTGTCTCAAAAAAATTTGGGTCACATTTGGGATATGTTTTAAAACTTCCATAAGGGTATCCAGATCATTGATTATTTTTTGAAGTCTTTTGGGAAGATGTGGAGAAAAATGCCATTTTATGACTGGTGAAGGTTACTAGGAGTAGTCCTAGAATGATAGTTTGATAGTTTGGATCCAACGAATGCAAGTACATTGAGTGAAGCCTAGACGGTGGATCCTTATGAAGGATGTTTGATGTGAGAAGATTGTCTCACTTGTTACTGATTGTTCTTGTATTTCTATAAGGGTACGAGTTCAGAGTGTCTTACACACCACCTGTGCATCACATTCATGTTCTAATAAAGTATAAATCATACAGTAACAATATATATCATTAAACATACAAGCATAACTATAAGGCATGGGAAATTTACAAAGCATAAGAAATCCACATAAACATAAATTATTATACATCAATACACCAAACACATGAATTGCATACCCAAAATATAAAAAATATATATTCGTAGGGCATGAAGCCAAATATATATGTCCAATAATGTCATACATTGAATATACTCAATACAGTTAAATCGGCTTCCTCAAAGCCAAATGGATGTACAATGTATCACTTATACAATATACAAAAAATATGTCCACTAATTCCATATAGGCATACAATCTATATCCCTAATCTAGTCATTTCTTGCCAGGGGAAGAAAATAAATCCTGAGCTGTCTTCGATCATCACGTTGATGGAGATGCAGTGGATGTTGTAGTCTTCTAAGTGTGCTCACTAGTCCTCTTGTCTAGACTCTTCTATAGCTCGAGCTGATAAAAAAAAATTTAAGCATCAATAACTAATATACATCAAAATTTAATTATACAATGATAAAATAGAATATTTTCTTACCGCTAGAAAATAGTCACTATGCACATCCACCGAAGGCACATGCTGACGATTTGGAGTAATAAGTCCCTACAATAATGATCAAAATAATAATTAAAATACATACATGATCAAAATAATAATTAAAATACATACTTGTAGAATTGATGATGATGTGTAGAAGGTGACAAGAGGATCATTGCCACTTCCACTACCACCGACACTCTTGCCCTGAAATTTGATCATAATCAATAGATACTAAATTAATTAGTTATTCTTTTATAAATGAAATATGATCAAAGTAATTTAATGAACTTGGAAATATTTACCCGTGTGTCAATGCCAAATGTCATATTTAGATAACCATCAGTCATCATTCCAAGATCCTCTTCCTCTCTCTCGGTAGTACCAAATGTGCACAAGGATCCACATGATCAAAAAATATGCCCCCTCAAAGATTGACCATGGTCACCCTCAACTAAAGGAGTGGTACACTGAATGAGAGTCTCTGTCAGAGCACTAATCGTGCCTAGTGTGTCCACCTCTACATGTTCCTTCACAACAGAAGGAATACTAACATGATCCACATGTGGCTTGCCAATAGGAACCCTAGGTGTGTTAGGGTCATGATGTGCCCCTGCTCTATCAAATGATGACCCCCCTTGTCTACCCTAAGAATCTAGATAGTCAAAATAATTTGCACCTCCTTGAGTACAAACTCGCAATAGAGTTTCCTCAAGAAATATATAGGAACCTCATGATTGTTACAAGGAGGGGAATCAAAGACCATCCACCATCTCTCCCAAAAGTTGTTTTTAATGTCTTCATTTAAGCACCAATGAATTGGGAACCTCCTTGTTGTATTTCTAAGAGTATTTGTGTCCCCTAGTTTTTTAAAGAGTTTTCAAATGTCATCTTTTGTGATTTTTTTCTTTTTTATGTTCGCATAAGATAATTTATTTACATAATATTGTTTTTTTTCTTCTCTTTTATCCTATCATAAATTAATTTTCCCACTAACCGAGCCTACATGGGTCAAGATTGCTTCCAATGATTTTGCAAGTCTTTCCCTTCTAAGATTTGTACCAATAGAATCTTTTAACCTCCTAATTAAAGATTCTAATTCTTTTTTCTCTCTTTCAATTTGGTTGATCAAATTTTCTTGTGTTCTAGGAGGAGGTTTCTCAATTGGTGGAGGTAGTTGAGGTTCATTTTCTTGGTTATTTTCTTCATTCATTTCTTCATGAGGAGATAGAGGGTTTGGTTGAGGGTTTTGTTCAGCGAGATCATTTCTTCCTGGCAATTAAAAAAACTAGATTTTAAAATCTTAATTACACATAAAATCTAAGAAAACAAATTTTAACAAAACAAATTGCTTCAAAACTTAAATTTTAATACAAATAAGAGGCATGGGCTGTAAAAACACTTACATCTTCTTCTGGATCGAGCTTGACGATGTTGTGGAGCCATTCTGTAGGAAAATTGATGGATGAATGAAAAGAAATCAAATCAAATGGATTGAACAAGCAAAGGGATTCAACGTATGCACTTGGGAAGCCCTTTTTAGCTACAAACATGAGTATGTGGAAAGAAAATGGGCTTTCCCAAATGTAGAAAACACTTTATAGTGTTTTTTCAAAGCGTGTGCGCCCTATAGGGTGCACGCGCTATGGTTTACTATTTTTAAAAAGCGTGTGCACCCTATAGGGCACACACGCTTTAGTGCATATGGACTATGGTCGATGGGGGACCAAAAAGAAAAGTGGTACCTTTTTGGTCCCCCATCTTTGTGCATATACCCAATAGTTACCTATAATTTCAATTTGTGTAGACTATGAGTGGGCAGAGAGCTAAGAGACTCTGTTGCATTCCTCAGACCTCAATCCTCAACCTAGAAGTTGTAACCCCTTTCTAAATCTCCAATACTAGTTAGAACTGAAAAACTTAGATTGAAAACCTAAAGGGAAAAAATTGTACAATCTTCAATCATTAGTCATGTCACTTTTATTTCTTTTTTATGAAGACAAATATATGATGTTACTAGGACATGTCTCACTTAATTGTTTGAAAGTACAACTTTAGTTAGACACCTAAAATTACAACATTTATTAAATAATTCATTTTGCAGTTTACTCTAATTTAGATTATAATTATACTTAGTTGAGGGTTAATTCATGACACGTACCTTGTTTCCATGGGACATTTGCAAATAGAGGTGATCGTTCCCCAAAATGGCTCGAAATACACCTTCAACTATTGATCTATGCTCATCCAATGATCATTATTAGTCACTATCAGGTGTCATGGGTCCCATTAATTTTTGCCTTGTTAGTACTAGTACTCACCTAGTCACACATCATCATTGAATGGCATTGATTGGGTGAGTGGACATGCTTCATGATTCCAAAATGGGTTTGCAAAAATGGGTTTTCTTTTCTCTTTCAGCCTGAAATACAGCTTCGGTTGTTGATCTATAATCATCCAACGGTCATTGTTAGTCACTATCTAGTTTCATGGCCCCATGGGTCCCATTAACTTTTGCCTTATCAGTACTTACTACTAGTAGTCACCTAGTCACCTCACGAGTCACATGTCATCATCAAATGACATTGTCGGTTGACCATGTGAGTGGAAACATGTCATGATTCCAGAAAGGGTTTACAAAAATGGGGTTGCTTTTCCCTTTTATCCTAAAATCCATCGTACATCATCAATCTTTGCTCATCCAATGGTAGTTGGCATTCACTATCAAGAAATTTAAATACTAGCAATTGCACTTTAGTGTGCAATGGGTATGCTATATTTATTTGGAACAGACATTGTTATTTTTCCCTTTTTAGATATTAATGGATAATAATATTTAAAGTTAATTAATTGAATAGTAACATTGTTGAAGAGTTATATAGTATACTTAAAATAATAATTTTTATTGATTATAACTTTTACGTTTAAGAAAGAACATCAAAGTGTAAGTATTTTTTTAGAAGATGGATAAAGATAATTATAATCACATATAATTCTCATACCTTATAATTGGAAAACCATAAATATATAAATTTAAAGTGTTTCACAAATAGGAATATAACATACTTAAATAAGAAGATTGTTAATATTCTAAAATAAAATTAGTTTTTAAATGATTTATGAATTCCCTTAATTCCCTTTAGTGGAATAGAGAACATGTTTTTATCAGTTCGGTTGAGGTCATAGAGTAAATTACAATTGAGTCAATGAGAAACATGGCTAATGTCACTTGAGCCCCAAAATAATCTTCTTTTTCAATATGCATGGTAAAGAGATTAGCAGGATTT
Organism: Chamaecyparis obtusa; assembly: GCA_027943335.1. Taxonomy (NCBI): domain Eukaryota; kingdom Viridiplantae; phylum Streptophyta; class Pinopsida; order Cupressales; family Cupressaceae; genus Chamaecyparis; species Chamaecyparis obtusa. The sequence continues at coordinate 20,340 of BSBK01011727.1, forward strand.
TAGGCCTAGGTTTTATTTTTCACCCAATCACATGCCTTGCATGTTAAATTGAATTTTAACAACTGACTACATCTGCGAAGTGGCCATTTAGTATGGAGGAACTATCCGAGCTTTACAAAGATAGACTTTACCAAAGGGATTTTTTGGTCCTTCCATTAATCATAGTCATTGAATCCTAAGGCTAGTTATATATTAAGTAATGATTAACTCAAAATTTAACATTGAATTATTTCTATTTGTATTATAATCGAAATTTCATTATTACACATCGATACAGAAATGGCACATTGGCAAATTTGGCAATTGGCATATAATTAATTTGAATTAATTAGTAAACAATAATAAAAATCTTTCTTTGTCTCTGGAGTCTGGACTGTTAAAAATAACAACTTGCAAATTTTAGCAAACTTGCAAAATTTCTATTAATATGTTCTAAAAATTTACAACTATCGTATTTCCTCCAAAATTTCCCAAAACAACTAAACTACTACTATTATAGGGTATCCAATGCATAAAAAACAAATTGAAATGAAGTTGCAAATTTCTCATTAATATTTTGTACAAATTTATAATATTCACACTTGGAGTCCCTCCAAAACTTTAAAGACAAAATGAGGGAGGTTGTGAGGTAGTGGCAAAAAAAACCTACTATAATCTATAGTCTAAAAAAACAAAACACAAAAACCCTTTGATTTCAAAATTCCAGGCCATAGGGTCCTGGGTAACACAAAACTAAGGATTTTCCCCTCCGTCTAAGTAGAACTCTTCAGAGATGATAAGCTCTAAGAATTAATGCAACCATCCATAGTCCATGAATTCATCCAAGAGAAGCCACTTTTGAAGAAAATCCCTACCAATCTGCGCCCATTTCATATGGCACGTCAACTGCTCAACATTTAGGTTCAAAAGAAAAGGTTGCCTAGCCACATTTTGGCCTGGTTGGAGAAGCTTGGGTAAATCACTTGCCCAAGGGATCCCAACCCCTATTTGTGCAAAAATGACAACCAAAACATTGTCACCTAGGAGTTCTTGTTTGAATACCCTCCTTAAAAAAAGGAGCATATCCACCTTGTCTCCTTCTAGGTCCAGAAGAGATGCCAAAAATGGAGACGTAATGTCTGTGTTAACTTGGTATCTATCAATATTATCAAGAAATTCATGACCCAACACCATCCTAACAGCCTCCTTTGTAAATGAACCATTCTCCTTGCAAACATATTGTAGTGTTTGATCTGAGACGAAGCCCAAAAAGGCCTTTTAATCCTCCTCAAATGTGCTTATCAAACAGATAGGAGTGTCCATCTTCAAAAAACCAGTACTAGAATATCAGAAATTAGAATGTGATAAAATTATACAGCCTAAAGACCTAAACTAGAGGTAGACCTAAACCAAAGGAGAATTGAAGAAGAAAGAAGCATAGATCATCTATAAATAGCCTTCAATTCTTTCTCTAACCTTATTAATTCATTTGTCCTTCAAAATTCTGTAAATATTTCATATTAAATGCATGAGTGTGTAAATTGGAAAAAAGGTCATGACAGGTAACATTACCCAAATCTAATGTCAGTGATAAGACATTTATTTTATTAACTACAACTGTGATACTTTAGCAACCGTCCACACAACCTACTAGTACTAACCATTTGTAAGACTTGATATATGTAATACATTTAAAATGGTGGAATGATCAATATTAGGTATATGTGGATTCTAAATAGCCCTCAATTCTTTCTATAACCTTATTAATTCATTTATCCTTCAAAATTTTGTAAATCTTTCATATTAAATTCACAAGTGTGTAAAATTGGAAAAAGCATCATGACAAGTAACATTAACCAATTTAATGTTAGTGATAAGACATTTCTTTTATTAACTGCAACTGTGGTACATTATCTACCGTCCACACAACCTACTAGTACTAACCACTTGTGAAATGATCGATATTAGGACCTAGGTATGTGTGGAACACAAGAATCGTGTAGAGTCATGCAGACAAGTTGGTAACTAATTAATGCATTATTCTCTCGACGTGATGTTACATTAATTAGATCATGGTTATGGTGTAGATTAATTTGATACATGTCAACATTTCGGTGACTTCCTGGAGAACTCTATTTCCTTCAAGAAATTGGGGGCGAAATTAAACTTCAACCATTAATCTAGGATCATCAGACAGTCTCAAATAATACATTTAACATTTAAAATAATGGATGTTACTGTTAGGTTACGTGTCAATGTGACTATCCATTCTTATCAATAGTAGATAGCACTATTGAATCTGCAATAAAATCATGTCCCATCTTTTAAAAATCGTCAATAAAATATATTTTTCCCATAATTAACGAATGATTAGCCAATAAAATAAATAAATTTCCAAACAATACATAAAATTCGCCAATAAAATTATTATTTTTCCCTTCAAAAGAAAATCATTCGCCTCATATTATAATTTTTTTACTTCAAAAGAAACAAATTTGCCTCATAAAATATATATTGTCCCCCACATGACTGTATAATTTGCCAGGAATTTATGGAATTTTCATTCAACAGGGAAAAAATTGCCAATACAAACTATGAAAATTCATAGATTTGAAAAAAAAAATTCACCTTCATTAAGAAAAATTTCCGCCTAAAATAATGTAGGATTCACCAAAATTTTACACATTTTCCTAGGAGGGGATTTCTTAAAGTTATCCCTGATCTACTCTAGATTTCCCATATTGTTAACTACTATCCAATTTTCTATGAAATGAATCTCCATGCTTAATTTTAAGTGTTGCCAGGAGCCATGCTTACTTACCATGATTATGCCACTAATTCAAAAAACACCCCATACACGACCACATCATCTAGCCAATCCCACCTCAACTACCGACTTGGCCAAACATGGATGTTCTTGGTTCCCTTCATGATAAATATGAGAGATCCTAAATTCCTTAAATTTTTGAGCAACTAATTGAATTGGACTAAGGCACTTATCTAGCTTCTAATTAAGAATCGAGTTTGTTCCAATTAGATTCATAGTTAAGAGGGAGTCACCCTCTAAATGATTTTTTTTCTACATCTAGTTCAAGCCCACATCTTAGTCTCATTAGTGCTACCTAAAATTCAACTTCATTATTTTTAGAACACCCCAATCCTTCCAGTTTCCTACAAAGAACTCTTCCCCCATGATCTCTAATAGACATCCAACCCCACCATGCCCCAAATTACCCCTAGAAATCCCATCAAATTTCACCTTGATCCAATTAGCCTTGAGTTTTATCCAAAATTTCCAATCGCATTAACGTGATTACCTCATATTAATATTACTCCACACTAGATTGTCTAATACGATCAAGAAAAAGTAGTTTTTAAAAATATTTTGAAATTAATTTTTATTTTATTATTAGAAAACATAGCCAACATATTTAATATTCATTATCTTACCTCATTAATAATACTTGACATTAGTTTCAACCAACCTATTCAATAGTTATTATCTCACCTCGTGTTAATATTACTTTACATTAGATTGTGCAATATGATAGTCAAAAGTAGTTTTTAATACTTTAAAATAAATTTGTATAAAAAATTATACAAAATAAAATAGAACTAATCTATCCAATAGTGATTATCTTGCCTCATATTAATATTACTTTGCATTAAATTGTCCAATAAAATTAAACAAAGTAGTTTTTAATATTTTGAAATAAATTTGTTAAATCAAAGATGTTAAAAAAAACTTATTTAATTCTTTGTTTGATTTATTTATTTTCATTTTTATCATTTAGTAAAATCTCAAAAACTAATTATTTTGTTATAATAGTATAGGATATCAAATAAATGTACTAATATGTAAAAACTAATTTTTCATCAAAACTTTAGATCATAAAAAAACTAACAATTATTTATTTGTTAATTTTATAAAATATTAAACTATTAGAAATCGTGAAATTATATTTAATTTTATAACTTTTTAATAAAGTTAAATAATATCTTTCTATTATATAATTTTTTGAAAACAATTTATGATACTATAATTCTATAATAAAATCTTAAAATTTTTCTAAATTTTAAAATTTTAAATCTTTGTACTATATTTTTTATTGGTATAAATTATAATATTTAAGCATTAGTTAAATCATGGTGGTCCTATAGTTCAAGTAGTATACATATATCTAATGCAATATATAACAAGTGCCAGGTAGTGGCTAGTACTTGCCTTTAATTTTATAATTAATTGTTAAGATTTTATAATAGTTATAGTTATATAATAATATAATAATAAGTATAATATTGCATATAAAAAAATTATAGTTTTTTATATACTTTATATAATAGTTATAATTGTAAAATAAAAAATATAATTATTAAATATAAATTTATAAAATTTTATAATCTATAATAAAAAAATATGTGAAATAATTTATATTAAAATAAATATTTATTATTAATAATTCTATTTTATATTTCATTATAAGTTTTTTCATTTGTAAAATATAGATGCAAATTATTGAACTTTATAATATCTAAAAATTAATTTTTGATCATCTCATTGGATGAATGCATTTGAAGTCTTATTACACGAGTGAACCAATCAAAATTTACCACGTTTGTTATTTATTGTCCTTCCATATTGCATAGTTTTCTAGGCTTGCAAACAATTTTTATTTTTATCTTTAATTAGGATTTTCATTAATATTTTTCTTTTTTATATTAATTGTATATTAAAATTTTTAAATTATATTACATGAGTTTATTTTAGTATATAACTCACTTTTTCTAATGTAAATAAAAATATTGTAAATATATGATATAATATAATATATATTTATTCTCATTTATATATATTTTTAAAATATTTGAAAATTTATTATGTGTTAATTATGCATTAATAAATATTTAGGTAAGCAAACGTGTGATATATTTTCCCTTACAAAATATTATAATTTAATTAAACATAGTAAATAAATATTTTATTTTATAATAATAAATTATTTCTAAAAAATTAAAATGTTAAACCTACCCTACCTGGCTCCACCAAAACAATAATATTAAAATAGAATTTTTAATAATAAATATTTATTTAATATAAATCATTTTATATATATTTTTATTATAGATTATAAAATTTTATAAATTTATATTTAATAATTATATTTTTCATTTCTACAATTATGACTATTTAAATAAAATTTTGAAAAAAATTATGATTTTTTTATTAATTGAAAAATAAAATAAAATAAAATTCCTCTAGCAAGTATATAATAAATTTTTTAAAACTAAATGACACTAAAATGCTAATTTTATTATAAATTATTTAATATATTACATATTACACTTATTAATAATATTATTATATAAATATAACTATTTTAAAATCTTAATATTGTACATCATATATATTTCATTATTAAGTATTCAACATATAAAAATAAATTATGATTATTATTTTATGGCATGGCAAGAACTGAGCAAGTGGGTGATCAAACCCCACCCTCTTGTTTACCGTTATATGAGTACATAGTTTATTTAATTAGTGGAGAAAGGTCTCTACCAAACACTTCCTAAAAAGTCACAAGTTCATCAATGGCCTTATTTGCAAGAATATCAATTAATTTCTATGAGAAATTGCATAAGAATTAAAATAGTGAATTTGCAATGGAACTTTATCCAAAAGATATTAAAGCTTTGAGTTGTGGAATTTCTTATTAGTAAGAGAATATAGTATAAACATAGAATCTCCCTCAATAATTATATCCCTCATCCCAAGAGAAATATTCAAATGGATACCAAAACTAAGAGCATTAAGTTCAACCCTATTATTTGTGCCTTCATCAATCTTCTTACATATTGGTATGATAATATTAGCATTAAAATCATAAATTAGGATACCTGATTTGGTTGGATTAGATCTGGAAGTGCCATCATTTTAAAGAAATATTATGATACACTAATAATTAGAAAACCTAATTTAAACAGTGACCATTTTCTTTGTTTAGCTTTATTCTCTATAAGAGTTAATCCCATTTATTTGTTTTATGAGCTCACATCAATCATTTTCATCAAGTAAAATTTATGTTTTTATATAAAATATTATACATTTTTTACTTTCTTTTTTTAAATTTTGGCCAGTGCCTTTAATTTTATAATTAATTAATAATATTTTATAATAGTTATAGTTATATAATAATATATTAATAAGTATAATATAGTATATAAAAACTCATAGTTTTTTTCAAAACTTTATATTAATAAACTTGGGACTGCTGACCCTACTATTGTTAGGGGAACAACTAAACATGACAGAAAAAATGATCTAGCCTCGAGTATATCCTGGATGGGCCTTTTTGCACCATCAGAGGGTCAAGATCCTCCAATTTTATCTTCAGACATATTGATAGATTTCACTACCCTATGGTGGTCCTCTAATATCAATTTGAAGATATCCTTTCTGCCATTAGCATCATCAGACATATTAATAGATTTCACTACCCTTCCATTTCCCATGCTGAGAGGTGGAATATGAATGTGCTTGCCTGGCAGAATCTGCTTAGGACTGTTGGTCAAAAGAAAGCCAAGGATTTTAGACGCTCTGAGACTAGGCTTGCTACCAACCTTTATGATGTCGAGATCGCTATTCAAGACAATCTGAAAAATCCTTTGCTGATCCCTCAACTCTCCTGCACTAAGGAAGCCCTTAGACAACATCAGCATCATAAAACTCATGGTGCTAGGATTCATTCCAGAGCCCATTGGCTACAATTTGGTGACAGGGGTAGTAAGTTCTTCTTTAACCTCATTAAATAGAAGCATGCTAATGAGTCCATTGAGAAGATTTTTATTGATAATCATGAAATATCTGACTTAAATAGCATAAAAATGGAATTTTCTCGCTTTTATGAAAATTTGTTTTCTTCCGAAGACTCCTTGGAAGCTAGCTCCCTCAGGGAACAATGCAAAAACATTATCCCCAAGAGGATTACAGACAGTGATGCCTCCCTGCTTAATAAACATATTTCCCTGGAAGAAATTAAGAACTCTATTAACTCCCTTAAGAATGACAAGACGTCTGGCCCTGACGATTTGCTGGTTGAATTTTATATAGCTAATAGTAAGTGGATCTGCAAAGATCTACTTGAGATCTATAATGAAGCTATTAACTCTGGCTCCTTGGGCTGCTCCATTAATAGAGGAATTATCAAATTAATTCCCAAGGATGGGGATAAAACCCTTCTTAAGAATTGGAGACCTATCACTCTCTTGAATGTCTCCTATAAAATATTTGCTAAAATTTTGTCCCGCAGACTTGAAACCATCCTCCTGAAGTTTGTCTTCTCTACTCAAACTATTTTTATTAAAGGTAGGTACACTCTTGAAAACTTGATTACCAGTTGGGAGGCGTTGGATTGGGCTAAGAACTCTAATCAGAACTCTTCTATGTTTTTGTTGGACTTTGAAAAGGCCTACGACAGGGTTGAATGGAGTTTTATTACTATGATGCTTGATGCCTTTGGTTTCCCTCCCAATTTTTGTAAGTCTGTTGAGATGTTTCTTAGAGATGCTTATGCCCAAGTTGAAATCAATGGCTCTCTTTTGGAACCTTTTCCCTTGGGTTGATCCATTAGGCAAGGCTACCATTTGGCCCCTGCCCTCTTTGTTATTGCCTCTGATGCTCTTTTTTACATTCTCAAAGATGACTCTCTTTCCCCTATGGTTAAGGGTATTACCCTCCCTAATGGTAATGAGCTTATCGATTGTCAATTTGCTGATGCTACTGCTATCTTCCATGAAGTCTCAGAAGAGAATTTTGGTGCTATGAATAAAAAGCTCAATATTTTTTGTGATATTTCTGGGGCTCATCTGTCTTAGGCCAAATCCATTTGTCTTGGTTGGAAAGACCAGTTGCCTGATTGGTTTAACAAGTATGGTTTTCAATGGGGAGGCCCTTGTAAGATTGTTAGGTATCTTCGCATACCGTTCTCCATGGAACCCTCTCTTAAGGAAATGTGGCTTTACGTCAAAGATAAAATTTTCAACAAGCTGAATAAATGGCATAATAGGTCTTTATCTCTTGCTGGTAGAATTCAAGTCTACTAGAAAATTCTCTCATCCTACAATATTTATTATGCCTCTGCCTGGATGTTCAATGACTACCAAGTTGCTGAAATTCAAAAAGCCATAAGGAATTACCTCTGGTTTGATGGCAAAGGTAACAAGAAGATGCATTTTGTTAAATGGCAGTGGTGTCATGTTGACAAGCTCCTTGGGGGTTTAGGGCTAAGGGACCTTAAAATTAGTGGCCTTGCTCTAGCCTCCAAGTGGATCTTTCACTCTCTTGATGGAGATGATCTATGGAAAGTGTTGATTAGAAACAATATAGAAAGAGGCTTCCCCAAGAATGCCAAATTATGGAAAAATCTTCCTTTGTGTGATCTGATTTGTGGTAACTTTCCTATCGTGGTCCAAGGTTCTGTTGTTTTCAAATCCATCTGGGAGGCTTGGAACCATGTTAGGCCTTACATTAAGAATAAGAACTTCTATGATGACAATCATCTCCATGGTGAAAGATCCATTTGGTGGAGCCTGCAACTAGGTGGTAAACCTTTAGCCCTCTCCCAAGGATGCTCTACCAAGCAATGGGCCACCTGGGGGATCAAGCAATTTGTGGATATCTTTGAAAATGATAGACTCATTCTGTGGGATGAGCTAAAGAATAAGTATAACATTCCTGCTTCTCATAAAAGGACCTATAACATGATTCTCAGAGCTAGTAAGGACATTCCCTCCCTCTTCCATGTTGATTCCAGCAGCTACATGAACATTAAGTGGCCGAATGGTACCATTATTACCAAACTTAAAGCCAAGAATATTTATGCTGTTATTGACTATAATGAATCCATTATCAGCCATGTTAACAAGATTTGGTATACTAATCTGGATGTCTCCTCTTGGAAGAAATTATTTGATAAACTTTGGAAAAGCTCTATTGATCCTAAAATTAAGTGTTTTAAATGGCTCTTAATTCTGGATAAACTTCCTATTAGGAAGGATTTTTCTGATATCACGTATTGCAACATTTGTAGGACCCTAGAAATGGGGAGGCATATTTTCTTTGACTGCAGCTTTGCTAAAGAGGTTTGGCTTATGTTTGGTATCTCTATCCCTACCAATTTTAACATTTTAAAAATTATTACTGGTTATATTGATGGTACTAAAAAGGACATTAATCTATTTTGGAATATTCTCTCTTCTAACATTTTATGAAAATTTTGGAAATGCAGGAATGAGGAAAGGTTTCAAAATATTCCCAAGGTTCTTATTGAGTCTTTTCAAAGTCTCACGCATTTTAAAATTTTCTCGCAGGTTCACATTACCATGAAAGTTGATAAAGATAAATTCAAAAGGCTTCTCAGAACTGGATACGCTACGTTCTTCACCATTGAGTTGAAGGATGGGCACTTTTGGAGACGTCATATGGACAATCTCAAACTCTTTGATCAAACTGTCAAGCAACTTAACAAGGAAGTCAGGAGGAACAACAAAGATACTACAGGGAATATGATCCTCATGCTCAATCAAATTCAGGATCAAAAGAACATTGTGTGGATGGAAGGCACTATGGGGTGGACACTAATGATGACCTTCTACATTAGCATGTGGTTCCTGTGGCTTTTTTTGGTGGTTATGTTGTTGGTTTATTACTTCTCGTGGATGCTCTAGTGCTGAGGCTTAGCCTCTTGTAAATATTTTTTGATACTCTGCGGTCTCTTTTTGTATCTTGAACTCCTTATATTTAATACAAAAAAAAACAAAAAACTTTATATCAATAATCATAATTATAAAAATTAAAAATATAATTATTAAATATAAATTTATAAAATTTTGTAATCTATAATAAAAAAATATGTGAAATAATTTATATTAAAATAAATATTTATTAATAATAACTCTATTTTTAACATTAAAAAATTGATATCAGTGGGTAGGGCATTTAACCATATCATATATCTGAGTTATTAAAAATAAAATAAAGAAACTATTCAAAATAGTTTTAAATGAGTTTAAAAATAATAATGTAAGCAGTTAGAATTCCGTAAATTCTGTGTATAACACTTCAAATTATTTAGCCAATCAAAATTTTAATAAATAATTTGTATATATGATAAAGTTAAAAATTTATCATTTTTACTATATAAAATATAAGATATATAATACAATAATAAATTTAATAGTTTTTTATTGGTGGAGAGACATTGTTTTAATCACTATTTAAACCAGGAAATGCAAAACTCATTGCAATAGTACTTGCTAGCCTATCGGCAAGTACTAATAATTACTATAATGTAATATATAGTATTATAATATACAACAACCGGAAATACTAACTTACTGAAAGTATGTAGCCATCCATATACAATAGAAAGGAGCCAAAAGTGGAAGAAATAATAACACTACACGAAACAAAATTCAAAAATTGTGAAAGCAGCAAAAAATTCATCCGCCAGGTGATTTGTGTGAGCCAATCATATTTTAGAAAACTAATTTTGTTATTATGTTTTGTTAAAAATTGAACGGGTTTACATTAATAAAATTTAATATTTTATGAAATAAAAAGATATGTTAAAAAATGAATTATTAATAATTAAAATTGAACACATCCCTAGAATCTAGTGAAAAGAACATCAATAAAAATAAATTACCAAATCATTAAAAATATTCATTTAATTAATTTATACACAACTTAAAAAATTAATTTCATAGTTGACCAAATCAAATAACTTCACTTTAAACTATACAATAGTCAAACTAAATAGTACATATCCTTACCTCATATTAATATCAACATTAAATTGTCTAATAGAACTAAGAAATTTTTTTAAAAAATTAAATCAAATCAAGTTTACTTCAATTAAATTGATAGAATTAATATTAAAATAGAATTAAATCAAATTAACTATAAAAAAAATTAAACAGACACAAAGCTTTTTTTAACGAGGGCAAAACTTTTTTCAACAGACAGCTTTTTTCAACGGACATTGAGCATTTTTTTAACAAGCGTAGAGCTTTTCTTCGGACACACATTTTAACGGGCAACACGTTTCAACGAGCGTAGAGAGTTTTTTCATCTTTTTCTTAACAGGCAACACGTTTTGACAGGCCAAAGCATTTTTTTTTGCTTTTTCTTAACGGGCAACACAATTATCAAGCCAGAGAATTTGTTTTTTCAGATTTTTCTTAATAGGCAACATGTTTTAACGAGCTCAGAGCGTTTGTTTTTTCAGCTTTTTCTTAACGAGTCCATAGCGTTTGTTTTTTCATCTTTTTTCAAGACTAGACCACTTCCCCCCTCTCTATATATTCCTGACCTTACCTTTTCCATATTCATCGACTCCTCATTGGAAGGGAGCTTCAGAAAGGGAGGTGCAGTTATTGTGCTTGCTTGCCCTTGGTTATTTGTTTGTATTCTGGCAGAGTCTTTCATATCTCTTTGAAATGGCTCATTCGCCTCTGATTATTTGTTTATATGGTGGCCAGCTAGCTATTTCATATCTCTTTGCAATGGCTCGTAGGTACTATTTCTTCATGCTTTTCCCTCGCTCGCAATTTTATGATTCTTTTGTTATTATTAGATTTTCCAATAATTTTCTATTTATTAGGTTAGGTTTACCTTGATTTAATGTTCACATTATAGTTTCCCACAACATATCAGAGGCCAAGGTGGAATAACATTTAGAGGGACATATGGTTTGTGCTGTGGTCTCTCTGCCCATTCTTGTTTTCAATGTTTTATGTCTGTACCCTAGGTGAACTAGCTATTAACTTTGCTAAATGAAAATGTTTTTTGACATTGACATTGAGAAACTTATTTTGTTTCATTTTTTTTTGATAATTTCACTTACAACAATGTTGAAGATTTATGGATAGATGCAAGTTAAATTACAGAATTCTATCTGTTCCAAGATATAATCGCTGATTTTGACTGGTAACTTTTTGTAGGAAAATTGGTCCCTCCAAGTATGGAAATTTTTCTATCTTGTCGGCAAATTTGGAGATTTCAGTTAGAGTGATATCCTCATTCGTATTGAATGTATAGACGGGGAGCTGAATGAGATAATACAGCCGATTGTGCTAGGCTGGTATCTCTCACTAATGAAGTTTTATGCGGCTCTATCTATGATCTATCTTATTACTACTCTCTTTTCCAAGACATAATAGATTGAAGACATTCCCCTGAGGTTGGTACAGGTGTATATCTGAATCTTAATCTAATTTGGAAACTTGCATTTTGCTCACAAAGTAGTTATGTCATTTTGCAAGTATCTTTTAGGCTCTTGTTCTTCTAAATTTTACTTCAAGAAATCAAGCCTATGATATGTTGTGGTATAATAAACTATAAACATTAAAACAATGTAAGCCTCTGATGGTTTAGTAGGTTAGGATTTTGTTGGCAGGGGTTTCTTCTAGTATGTTATCATTTTGTTGGCAGAGGTTTCTTTTACTAGGTTATGATTTTGTAGGTAGGGGTTCTTTTTTTATCAGAGAAATTGGTAGTGTGGTGTATGATTTGTTTATTTTGTCTTCTTAAAAGACAAAATATCCTGCTCCTATGCATTTCTGTTTTCCTTGCTATCGTTGAGATGAGTATGCCTAGGTTTTACTTCACTTGCACTTGACCAGTCAAAGATAATACTGTATGAAGTATATATGCCATTTTTTATTATGTTTTCCTTGTAAAGGTTGAGTTTTGAAGATAATGTTGTTAAAATCAGTATATTTGTAGTTCGTCATTTTTCCTTTTTTGTTAAGGTTGAGGTTCAAAGATAATGTTGTAAAATTAGCAATATATGAAATTTGTTATCATGCTATCCTTGTTAAGGTTGAGGTTCAAAGATAATGCTGTAAAAAGTAGTGTATACTCAATTTGTTATTATGCTTTCCTTGCTTAAGGTTTAGGTTGCGCTTATTCTACAGGTTGTGCTTACACAGAGGACATTCAACTTAGATTTTCATTTTCATTTTATTTATTATTTTAGTGGCTATTGTTGCAATATATTTTGGGAATTTTCTTTTTTTCCTAAACTAAATAGGGTTCCATCCACTTTTTTGCCAGTTTGAGCCAGAAACAAAACTAGTCTAAAAATCAACAGATTAGAGTTGAACTCTCAATTTTCAATGGAAAAGTCAACCAAAGCCGATCACTCGGCATTTACCTTAACACAGTATTTATTTGGTTAAATATTTTAGTTTTTTCTTACTTTCATCTTTATATTTTTTTTCCTTTATTTTGTTAATGATGAAGTAGTTTGACAATGTACCTAACTCCAAATAATCGTGGTTGTATGTATAAAGAAGTTCAAACAGCCTTCAAAAACCTTTGGGTCCCCTATTTTATTGGTGGTGAAGGAGCCTAGAGCTTGTAATGAGGAGGATGAGGTTTTATCATGTAACATTGTCTGATATCATGCTTTGGGTAACCCAAACCAACGATGGAATTAGCACTGGTTTCTCATAAACTTGGAGACACACAGAGATTGGAAGATCAAATGGTGATTTAGATTGAACGAGAATATCATGGGAGAACACTTTCAAGGAAAAACTATTAGAACGTTAGTGCTCACATGCTGATTGTGATGAAGTTGAAGATGAAACCTATAAAATCAGATTTCCCTAAAACTTTTAGCATTTGATTTTAGCTGTCCTAGTTTTTTGGGAAACAAAAACAAAGGTCATTAACTAGATGTTTTAGATACTTTAGAAGTTGCTTCCTTTTTAAATGAATAAGAGCATTTGATTTTATTAAAATATAAATATAAAAAGATGGATGGACATAGAAGATCTTTTCTTTCGGTATAGAGGAATGCTTATGCATTTGGTTAAGAGTGAAGGTAGAGTTAGAAGTGTAAAGTTTTCTTTTTATTTTATAATATAAATTTCAACTTGTGTATTTTCCATTGGTTTAAGGGTATTCACTTGTGTTGTATGTTTTTTCTCCATTTTCTTATCAATCTATTGCATCTTTTTTTTAATTAGTAGTGAGTTAGGAGTCCTCAGATCTGAGGACAAATTTATGTCTACATCATGAACAAAAGATGACAATCTAATTATATAACCTGTCTTTTAATGACATCTGGTGTTTCCTAGCATTCAAATTATATAACTTTTAATGACGTCTGGCGTTTCCTAGTATTTGAGTTATATAACTCTTGAAGTAGAAGTAGACATTGATGACAAACTGTTGTGACACACATTGAAGACACATCTTTTCTCTTTTCTTTGTAGGTTTAGTGCTTGTGGAGAAGGGAGAGTTGACAGAGTTTGAATTGCAATCCTGATGCAATACTGGGCTTTTGTAGCAACTTAAAATTACATTTTGTCTTAGCTTAAAAGGTGTAATATTTATACATGGTGTCTAGCTCATATTTTGATGGATAAGTATGTCTTAGGAATTGTAACACTAGATAAGTAGGTCCTAGAGTTAGGACTTATAACACAAGGATTCTTATCACTTGTGTATTTTCCATTGGTTTAAGGGTAATCACTTGTGTTGTATGTTTTTTCTCCATTTTCTTATCAATTGCATCTTTTTTTTTTATTAGTAGTGAGTTAGGAGTCCTCAAATCTAAGGACAGAGTTGTGTCTACATCATGAACAAAAGATAACAATCTAATTATATAACCTATCTTTTAATGACATCTGGTGTTTCCTAGCATTCAAATTATATAACTTTTAATGACGTCTGGCGTTTCCTAGTATTTGAGTTATATAAATCTCGAAGTAGAAGTAGACATTGATGAAAAACTATTGTGACACACACTGAAGACACATCTTTTCTCTTTTCTTTGCAGGTTCAGTGCTTGTGGAGAAGGGAGAGTTGATAGAGTTTGAATTACAATCCTGATGCAATACTGGGCTTTTGTAGCAACTTAGAGTTACATTTTGTCTTAGCTTCAAAGGTGTAATATTTATACATGGTGTCTAGCTCATATTTTTATGGATAAGTATGTCTTAGGACTTGTAACACTAGATAATTAGGTACTAGAGTTAGGACTTATAGCACAAGGATGCTAAGTGAGGCTGGTCTTTTGGATTGATGTTAGCCTTTATTAATAGATCTTCATGTTTCTGATCTGTCCTGGGACTCTTATGTTGTGTTTCTGATCTATCCTGGGACTCTTATGTTGCATTTTAGATCTATCCTGGGACTCTTATATTATGTTTCAGATCTATTTTTGTTTCAGATATTTCTATGCAAGTTCAATGCATATGGAGGAGGGAGAGTTGATAGAGTTTTTCATGTATATATTATTAGCTTTCATGTTGTGATGGATAAGGAGATTTTATGACTTATAACACTGGCTAAGTAGGTCTTAGAGTGAGGACTTATAACACAAGGATGCTAAGTGAGGTTGGTCTTCATGTTATATTGCAGATCTGTCTTGGGGCTCTTATGCTGATGTTAAACTTTATTAATAGAAATTCATGTTATATTTCAAATCTATCTTGGGACCCTTATGTTATGTTTTAGATCTATCTTTGTTTTAGATTTGTCTTATCACTTAGAACTTAGCACTTATTATAACGGATGTAAGTGAGGTATGTTCTTATCAATTGATGTCAAACTCTTTCAATAGATCTTCCTATTATGTTTTAGATTTGACTTGGGACTTCTAACACAAGGATGAAGTGAGACTTTGTTCTCTTAAGATTTGACTTCGGACTTCTAACACATGGATGAAGTGAGGCTTTGGTCTCTTCCTGTATGTTTCATATTTTTCCTTATAGATGTTAATCATTATTGATAGATATTCATGTTATGTTTCAGATATGTTTTAGGATGTATAACACAAGGAAGCTAAGTGAGGCATGGTCTTGTGGATATTAACCTTTCAACATTTTGATGGATAAGTAAGATGCTAAGTGAGGCACAGTCTAAGTATGCTAAGTGAGGCATGGTCTTTTGGTCTTTTGGATTGATGTTAACATACATTTCATGGTCTTTAACGTTTCATGTTGTGATAGATAAGTATGTTAAGTGAGACATGGATTTGGTCTCTTTTGGATTTATGTTGTGATGGATAAATAGGTCTTAGGACTTATTACACAAGGATGCTAAGTGACACATGGTCTTTTGGATTATTGTAAACCTTCTATTAATAAATTTTCTAGTATATTTCATATTTGTCTTTGGATTTATAACAAAAGATGGAAGTGAGGCATGGTCTTTTGGATTGATGTTAATATTTATTGATACATTTTCTTGTTATGTTTTAGATTTGTCTCCCAACTTATAAGAAAAGGATACTTGCATTGATGCTAACCTTTATTGATAGAATTTCCTATTACACAAGGATACAAGTGAAAGCATGGTATTTCAGATTGATCTTAATCTTCATTGGTAGATCTTCCTGTTATTCCTGTTATGTTTCAGATTTATTTTTCTTATTACACAACGGTATTTTTCTTATTACACAAGGGTACAAGTGAAAGCATGGTTTTTGGATTGAGACTTAATAACTTTTTATTAATAAATTTTCCTAGTATATTTCAGATTTGTCTTAGGACTTATAACAAAAAGAATGCAAAAAAAAGATGCAAGTGAGGCATGGTCTTTTTGATTGATGTTAATATTAATTGATAGATTTTCTTGTTAACCTTTATTGATAGAATATCCTCTTACACAAGGATACAAGTGATGTTAATATTTATTGATAGATTTTCTTGTTAACCTTTATTGATAGAATACCCTCTTACACAAGGATACAAGTGATGTTAATATTTATTGATAGATTTTCTTGTTAACCTTTATTGATAGAATATCCTCTTACACAAGGATATACAAGTGAAAGCATGGTCTTTTGGATTGATGTTTCAGATTTGTCTTAGGACTTATAACAAAAAGATGCAAGTGAGGCATGGTCTTTTGGATTGATGTTAATATTTATTGATAGATTTTCTTGTTAACCTTTATTGATCGAATTTCCTCTTACAAAAGGATACAAGTGAAACCATGGTCTTTTGGATTGATGTTAATCTTCATTGGTAGATCTTCCTAGTATGTTTCAGATTTTTTTTTCCTATACACACAAGGATAATAAGTGAAAGAAAGAATTGTCTTTTGGATTGATGTTAATCTTCATTGGTAGATTTTCTTGTTAACCTTTATTGATAGAATTTCCTCTTACACAAGGATACAAGTGAAAGCATGGTCTTTTGGATTGATGTTAATCTTCATTGGTAGATCTTCCTAGTATGTTTCAGATTTTTTTTTCCTATACACACAAGGATAATACAAGTGAAATGTGTATAATACAAGTGAAAGAAAGAATGGTCTTTTGGGTTGATGTTAATCTTCATTGGTAGATCTTTCTGTTATGTTTCAGAACTAGGCATGGGCGTTTAGATTGATGTTAACCTTTATTGATAGATCTTCATGGTATGTTTCAATTTTTTCTTGGGACAGAGAACTCAAGGATGAAGTGAGGCATGGTATTTTAGATTGATGTTAACCTTTATTTATAGATCTTTATAGATCTTCATGTTATGTGTTTCAGATTTTTCCTTAAACTTATAGCACAAGTCTCGAAGCAGCAAATGGTCTTTTAAATTGATGTTAACCTTTATTGATAGATTTTCATGTTATTTGTTTTCAGATTTGTCTTAGATCTTTATGTTATGTTTCAAATTGGTCTTAGGCATTATAACATAAGGTTGCAAGTGAGGCAGGGTCTTTTCGATTGACTTTTTTGATAATTATTGATAGATCTTAGATTTTCCTTAGATCTGCATGTTATGTTTCAGATTTGTCTTAGAACTTATAGCAAAAAGATGCAAGAAAGGCATGGTCATATAACATGGTCTTCATGTTATATGTTTTTAGATTTGTCTAGATCTTCATGTTTTCAGATTTGTCTTAGATCTTCATGTTATGTCTCAGATTTGTTTTAGTGCTTACAACACAAGGGCATGGTCTTACAAGGATGCAAGTGAGGCATGGTATTTTGGCTTGATGTTTTGTCTTAGATTTGTCTTATATCTCCATGTTAAGTTTCAGATTTGTCTTAGAACTTCATGTTATGTTTCAGATTTGTCTTAGGACTTATAACACAAGGATGCAAGTGAGGCATGGTTCTTGAATTGATGCTAACCTTTATTGATAGATCTCCATGTTGTATTTCAGATTTGTCTTAGAACTTATAGCAATGAGGATGCAAGCAAGGCATGGTCGTATAACACGGTCTTCATGTTATATATTTTTAGATTTGTCTAGATCTTCATGTTTTCAGATTTTTTTTAGATCTTCATGTTACATCTCAGATTTGTCTTAGGACTTACAACACAAGGGAATAGTCTTACAAGGATGCAAGTGAGGCATGGTCTTTTGGCTTGATGTTTTGTCTTAGAACTTCATATTATGTTTCAGATTTGTTTTAGGACTTATAACACAAGGATGCAAGTGAGGATTCATGTTATGTTTCAGATTTGTCTTAGGAATTGTAATAGAAGGATGGAAGTGAGGATTCATGTTATGTTTTAGATTTTTCTTAGATCTTCTTGTTTTGTTTCAGATTTTTCTTAGAATTGAGATAGGATGCATGATCTTTTGGCTTGATGTTTTGTCTTAGAACTTTATGTTATGTTTCACATTTGTCATAGGACTTAAAACACAAGGATGTATCTTCTTGTTCTATTTTAGATTTTTCTTAGGACTTAATACACAAGGATGCAACTTCCTGTTATGTTTCACATTTGTCTTAGGATGGAGTGAGTTATAACAAAATGACTTAAAACACAAGGATGTATCTTCCTATTATATTTTAGATTTGTCTTAGGACTTAATACACAAGGATGCAACTTCCTATTATGTTTCACTTTTGTCTTAGGATGGAGTGAGTTATAACAAAAGGATAAATTGAGGCATGGTCTTTTGGATTGATGTTGGATCTTCTTGTTATGTTTCATATTTGTCTTAGGAATCACACAAGGATGATGTGAGGCATGATTTGTCTTAGGAGTCACACAAGGATGAAGTGAGACATGGTCTTTTTGATTGATGTTAACTTTTATTGATAAATCTTCATGTTATATTTCAGATTTTTCTTAGGACTTCTAACAAAAGGATGCAAGTGAGGCATGAATGAAGTGAGGCATGGTCTTTTTGATTGATGTTAACTTTTATTGATAAATCTTCATGTTATGTTTCAGATTTTTCTTAGGACTTCTAAAAAAAGGATGCAAGTGAGGCATAGTGAGGCATGGTCTTTTGTTTTGATGTTTCATGTCTTAAGAATTATAACTTAAGGAACCTTTATTGATAGGTTTTTTTGATTGATGTTAACTTTTATTGATAAATCTTCATGTTATGTTTCAGATTTTTCTTAGGACTTCTAACACAAGGATGTGAGTGAGGCATGGTCTTTTGTTTTGATGTTTCATGTCTTAAGAATTATAACTTAAGGAACCTTTATTGATAGATCTTCCTGTTATGTTTCACATTTTTCTTAGGACTTACAACACAAGGATGCAAGTGAGGCATGTTCTTTTGGATTGATGCTAACCTTTATTGATAGTTCTTTCTGATATGTTTTCTTCTCTAATCATGTTTTTGTTTTGATCTTTGGAACTTCGTTCAAGGTATCTATTGCACTTAGTGAACAAACCTTGTGTATTAAGTGTGAAAACCTTTTATTTAGATCTTAATTTTGTAGGAGATTAGGAGGGTGTTATATTTTTGTTTCTTTTATTATATTAAAATTTACTAAAATAATAAAAATGAGAACAAGTTTTAACTACCAAGCGGTTGAGGCAGGGCACTCCTATTATGGGATGTTATTTTTTTCTTGGGCATAGAGTTTTTTACTAAAATAATCAAAATGAGAATGAGTTTTAACTACCAAGTGGTTGAGGTAGGGCACTCCTATTATAGGATGTATTTTTGACTTGGGCATAGAGTTTAAAAAAATGTATTTAGTAAAATAATAAAAAATGAGAGAGTTCTTAGCAAGTGGTTGAGGTAGGGAACTCACTATATTTATAGGACGAATATCATTTTGACGAGAATATTAACTAAAAATGGCAATTTTCCCATTTGCTAGAAATGACAATTTTAAGGGAGAAATCATTTGAGATGAATCAATTTTAATCACGTAGGATGATAAAACAAAAAAAATATTTAGAGAATATATCCTCCTATATCCCCCCCAAAAAAATAAACAAAAAAACAAATACATCCTACCTTCCTAGCAACTAATAAAAAATCATTAAATGTCTTGCATTCCAGTAGTTGGATTCTCTTAAAATATATAGATTTTGCTGTATAGAAAATGGTTGGTATTTTTTAGCATCACATTATTGCCAATTGATGCTTTTAAAACCTTGAACTTATACTATATTCATATTAAGAGAGAGACATGCGTGTAAAATCTCTAGGTAGAGACAATGCATGCGAATTTATGAGGGTCTTGGAATTAATCGTTGGATTATAAGGGCCTCCCTTTTTAATGTTATTGGTGTTTCTCTAGTGACAACTTAGCTACATATTATTATATCTTTGGTTGTAGAGCTGCTGCCATTGTCTTGGTTTTGGATTCTTCCTCTGACGATTCTTTGTAGGTTGATGGCGACTCCTCTAAGGATGATGCTTGTGTTGTTGGTTTGACCTTTTTAGTTCTTGTGGATCCAACACCACTTCTTAGTGTGGTGTAGCCCCCTCTGGTTGTGTGGACTTGTTTCCGTCTATTACTCTTTCTCTACTCCAATCTTTGGTTGACGATGTGAAACCTAGTCAACAATTTTCCCCTTCTAGTAGAAGTTTGGACTTTTTCCCGTCTATTGCTCTTTCTTTGCTTCAATCTTTGGTTGATGATGTGCAACTTAGTCAAAAATTTGTCCCTTCTAATAAAATTCTCACAAAGTGGATTTCCTCACTTTCTTCCCCTTGTGTCGGGGACTACAGTACACCAATGCAATAAAGATCATTCTTTAGTTTCTCATTCTCTTTCGCACATTGTGGCTGAATTGTCCACCCACTCTATATGTAGGTTACTAGTTGTTTTTCTATTGTGTTGTTAATGATCTGTGCTTGACCTTGTTGTAAATGGGTTTTTTGGTTTATCTTTGCAAGGACCAGTGCTTCAGTTTTTCTATTCTTTAGTACCAAAAGTACATTTATATTAATACAATATAATAATATCTATGCTATGGTACAACTTGAGTTGGCTCTAATTGTGAAGAACTTGTGCTCCTAAAAGGGAGCAAGGTTGAATCTCATGGGGACAGGGTATGTATGTCATGCTTGTAATATCAAGATCACTTGCATGAACCCTCCATTGCTACAAACATCATTTTTAGTTGACATTGGCTTGGTTTCTCCTTAATATTGAAACACTTCAACCAATTAACTTCAACTTTGTAGAAGGTACAAGCAGTAATATGGCACATGGGCCATTTGCAATTTCAATATTGTAATTATATATATATATAATTTTAATTTTAATATATTTTCTAATTAGCACATTTATATTAATATACTATGGTAGTAATATTTGTGCTTGTACACCTTGAGCTGGCTTGGTGGGATAGAACTTGTGCTCCTGAAAGAGAGGTCACAAGTTTAAATCCCATGGATTTGGTAAGTATACCTTGATTGTATAAAATCTCCTTTCTATTCTTATTCATGTACAAAGGAATAATACATAATTTCAATAATCACATTTTCTTCTCTTTCAAATTTACATGAGAAACTTTCTAATAATAGCTTCATTTTTTATGATATTTGTTATTTTAATTGAATTTAAGCAAGACAACGTTTTACACAAAAATTTATACTCAAAAGAAATGTCAACTAGCAATGGAGTTTTACTATACAATTTGGAAGGTTGTCATGGGAAACACCATTATCCTTGCAAAGTCATTTACCCCAAGATAAGATCACTTGTATTTAAACCCCTTTGACACCATAAACATCATGTTCAATTGTTGATTTGGCTTCATTGTTCCTAAATATTCTTTAATTTCTATTATGTAGTACAAATAATACATGAATTCATCCATGTTTTTTTTCACCATTTTGTTTGATTAGAGTGGAAACATGCAAACATCACATTAACCAAATGACTTACTATTTACTATTCAACGAAGCATGACCATACCTATAATGCCTATTTTTTCATACAATAGGACCAACCAATACAAACTTATTCAAAGCTTTTCCTCAATTGTAGAGCCTCGTAAAGTTCAATTGTAGGTTGTTTAAACTAAACTTTACATTTCTAGAATTTAACATTTATTTTTTGAAGATTAGATGCATGTTTTAAAATCATAGTGGATTTTCAATTAGGTTTCTATACAAGTATTACTCTATGCTAAACCTTTGCATGTAGTCCTTTCAATTTTATTTTCATCTTTTCTTAAGTTTGACTTGATCTTAACTTTGTCCAATGACTTTTCCAATTATAAAATATTTATTTCGACTTTCATTCATAGAAATTCTATGATCAATTTCTAATTATATGTTGTAATATCAAATTGATAATGTCCAAATCACTTTCATATATTTACAAGATACACATAACAACAAATAATAAGATATTGTACATAATGGTATTTTCTCGGCTCTAAGAACTTGCAACAACAATGTCAACCAACCAAAAAGCCTATGGTTGCAAATAGATATCCCAAACATGGAAGAGAGATAATAAACAATAATGGAAATTCATAGAATCACATGAATAAAACTCAAATTAAATCCAACATCCAAAGTTCCATTTTCAGCTTCTTTCTTGTTCTTCTCCTTCCTATTTCTCAGCAATTGTGCTCACTTCATTTTGACAACATAAGAATTTGAAAGTTGTGGTAGTAGAATAATAAGAATTTATAGAATTTCAAACTTCAATCAAATTCCACAATTGAAGAAATGACTGTAATTTGATTGGAAGTTAAACTCAAATTGATTGATGAATTAATTTATCTGATTGATTAGATAAAAAAAACATATTGATTAGATAAGTGATTAGATTGCACAATGAAGTACGGTGAGACAAAATTAATTGGACTGTTAACTAGGTTGATGAGGAGTAAACATGAATTGACTTGACAAATGTCTGATTAAATTAGGTAGATGACTAATTTGATTGATTAGTGAAGTGGATAAATGAATTAGTCGGGAAAATAGATTGAATGGGTAGAAAAAGGTGATTGACCAGTTAATAGATGTGACTAGGTAGTCAGACAGAGGGTTAGTATCTCTTAGAACTGAGAGAATAAAATCAACTAAATAAATTGAAAAATCTATTTAAATGCACATGTGGACGAAAAAATACATAAATAAATAAAATCTTTTTTTTTTTATTAAAGGAGGTTAGAAATTAGAAAATTAAAAAAAAATAATAAATTAACATTTATTTAATTTTTGGGAGGAAATGTCAATTTAATTGTAATTATTGCATAAATAAAAAATATAATGAAGGTGTAATCTAATAATGTAATTATTTAATTAATATAAAGATGTAAAGGAATTAATTTATAGAGGAAAAGGTGATGATTAATTAGACCTTAATAATCAATTAATTAAAATTAATTAATTATAGAAATAAGGGGGAAATGATGAGTCTAATTTTGGAACATACTAGAAAAATATTTAATCAAAATATTATAATTATTTAAAAATATTAGTAAAATTATCATACATTATGGGACGAGTCAATTTTATGTGTCTACATTTTGCCCTTCTTTGAGACAATGCATTTTCAAGCATTGTTTCAAAGAATAATTGATAAAGTCATGCTCTAGTATGTCCATGTGGGAACAATGTGGTGACAAGGTAATAGATGCTCTCTCTCTCGAGATTGTTTGTGCAAAAAGGCATGAATGATCTCTCGAAAGAAGATGAATGTTAGATGAAATGATGAAAAAGAAGAATGGTTAATAAGAAGTGAAGAATATTAGTAGATGATGATGACTGCTTGATCGAAATTGGATACAAAGTTTTTTGATAAGAATCATGTCTGGTTTTTTGTCTTATACATATCTTGTATAAGACAAATCACGATGTCTGGCTTTAGGGAAGACTTACCATGTATAAGAAAAATGACAATGTCTCATTTCAGGAAAGATATATCATGTATGAGACAAATGATAGCATCTTGTTTCAGGAAAGACATATCCTATATGAGACAAATGGCATCTCATTTTAGGGAAGACATACCCTGTATAAGATAAATGATGATGGAATGATTGATTGACTAATTTGAAAATTGATTTGACCATTTTGATAGATTGATTAACTGATAGAATGTTAGAACTAAGTGATAGAATGTTAGGACTGATAGATTGGATGATCAAAGTTAGTTGTCATGATTAGAGAACATGACTTGACAATGAATGCTAATTGAAGTCTAAAATTCATTAACCACTTTCTCATTCCAACTTATTTGAATGATTATTTTTCATCATCAAGCCACTTTATTATAGAAACACATGTGTTATCCCACCAAGATGTGAATGATCTAGGTAGGCTTACCTCTTTGCATTTTTAACATGCATTTGGACCAGACAAGGAATTTTGGCCAATCCATCTAGATCGGTCATTAAGGGTCGAGGTATGTGCAACATATCACAACCAAAATTATCTATTGCAATATATTTTGCAATTATATATTGTATGTGGATGTGGAGGATCTTATCACAGACACCCAAAATGTCCTTTTAAGACTTCATGGAAAACATCTGTAAGAAATGATAAGGAAGAGCAAAAATTGATCTTGTTTAATCTAATGAGTAAGGTGTGAGGAGATGCATACCATGAAATAAACCAAGTCAAGAAGCATTCACCATACAATATGAGACAATGTTTTGAAGGGGGAAAAGCGTAAAAAAACCCCCGTGATATTATTATGAATGGGCCAAGAAAAGGCCTAAGAGAGAGAAAGAGAATGAGAGTAAAATGCTCATACAATACTTCAAGAGAATGTAGCATGAGAAACTAAGTGTTGCAAGTGAATGTCTAAGAATGAGAAAAGAGGCATCTCTTATGTAGAGATGAGAAGAAAGGAGTTGAATGTAACTCCCATGTGCATGTGAGCCACATTCATAATGTGTGTGCCACTTGTGCTATTCCCTCTTAAGGAGGAATCTAGAATAAAAAGAAATTACAAATAAATATTATGTCCTCACACATGGACAAGAGGACATGCATTCATGTAGGGATTCTATAGGAATCTCCTACTTACATAATAAATAAACTAAACTACCTTGGTTTATAATATATTTCACCAAGGAAAGATTACATATTCTAACAACATCCCACAAACAACAGACAAAGAAAAATAAGTCATGAACCATCCTGACATCTCTAATAACTTGTGGATATCCTAGAAATGCATAAGAACATGACTTGCAAAAATCAAGATAAATCAATAAAAAGATAAGACTCGCCGAACCAAACGAGTCAACAACCATACTAATCTTCTTGCCAAATATAAGTGTTTCTTGATAGGATGCCTATGGTAGGAAAGACGTATCCATTAGGGCATGATATCTGATAGCATGCCTGTTTTAGGGAAGACATATCCATAAAGGTATGTTGTTTGGATAAGTATGTTTAAAATTAATAGATAGTTGATTGGTTAGGTTGTGTACTAGCTTGGTAGGTTTGTCTGTTGATGCATGATTTGTTAAGCATAATATTTTCTCTGATGTACTGCTTGTGTCTAGTCAAAATATTTGTTGTTGCAAAAGGAGTGTTTTATTGACAAGGGTCCAATTAGAAAAATGACTTTATTGCAGGATTTTTGTTTTTGTTTTATTGCAAGATTTTTGTTGTTTTTGTGATTTTTGTACCTTTTTCAAGTCATTTTTTGATTGTTTCAAATTTTTAGGATTTTTTTTCAGATTTTCTATGATTTTTTTAGGTCTTTTTTTATAAAAAAAAATTGGTATTTTTTCAAGACTTTTGTATTATGGAATCAGAGTTGATTTGGATTCAAGGACTATCTCACAATGGGATAACATGTTTAACAAGCTAAGGGACCAGATATGTGGCTATGTAGGAAATGGTATGACACATTGAATGACATGGGGTCAAAAGAACGTGTTAAGAGGTTTCTAACAATATGTTCTTCATTTTATGTCCTTAATTTTGATCAAGACCAAGGAAGGGATTTGGGATAGGCAATATGAAATATGACAGTAGATGACAAAAGTAAGGGATGGATAAGACAAAGTATCTATTATCGAAGGTTCATGATTAAAGTGAAGTAGACAATATCCTGTCAAGATCAAAGGTGGATAAGGGATATTGAGGTTGATAGGGTGATGGACACTGGAGGATGAGGAAGCATGTAAAATGTAATGGGTAGGATAGCATGAATGAAACTTCCCCCTAAGCGTAGAGGGCAAGAGGGTAATGGATTACGCATGATGCCTATTTGTCAAGTTTTCATCATGGCACTTGCCTACGACACTACAAGAAGTGGTTTTCACCATAGAATAATTTATTTCTATTGATTTTGAATTTTCTTGTGTTACACAAGATGCCTATTTGCCCAGTTTTCATCAAGGTGACTATTTCTATTTTTTTTTCCTTATTTTTTAATTTTTAATTTTTTTGACTTTTTTGGAAGACAATGGATGCAAGAAATGATATGAAGAAAGGACTCAAGCATCTTATTATATGGATAGTAGTCTTGAAGGATGTTTTATAATGGACCATGGCTATTGAAATTATACTCAAATATGTTGATAGAGTGATGGAAAAGGGAGATGGAATGGATGATAAAATGGACTTGAGTAAGATTTTATGCATAGGATTGGTTAAGAGGGATGGAAGGATGGGAAGTAAGAGTTGGATTATATATGGAGCACTGGAAGACTTGTGGATTGGTGGATGAAAATGTTGGCACACAGCTTGAGGGGTGATGAAGTGATGGAAGGAAAATGAATTTTGGATTTTGAGATTTAGATGGAGGAGTAGACGTAGATTTTGGGACATAAGAATCCAAAATGAATTTAGAAGGTAATAGGCATTTAGATGGAGGGTAAAAGCACAATCGAGTGTCACCTTTTGGGCTAACTCAAATCACTCGGCCCAGTTAGACTCGGCCGAGTTATACTCGGCCGAGTCTAACACGGCCGAGTACACGTAGGTGCCACATGGCACTTAATGGCGTCTACGTGGCCCATTAGACTAGGCCGAGTGGTACTCGGCCGAGTAGGACTCGGCCGAGTCAAAATAATATTTTTAATATAAAAAAATATCACAAACCACTCATTTGCCCAGTATTAGGCTATTTGAGTGGAGCCGACCCCTAGGGGGACTTGGCCGAGTCGGACTCGGCCCAGTTAGACTCGGCCTAGTTGGACTCGACCCAGTCTACTTAGGTGGCATGCCATGTTGGCAGCCAAACCACCAAAAATATAAAAAAACTAGAATTTTGCACTTCTGTTGTTCCTTTCTTAGATCAAAATAGAAAATGTTAAAAAACTAAAAGTACCCTTTTCTAGATCTCGAAAGTATGATTTTGGACATATAAATTTTATATTGTTTCATCTACAAAACGTTAAACAAATTTGCTAAAAACTACATGTAGGTATATTAAACTTTGAGAAGACATTGATTCGGAAAATATAGAAAAATACTAAATCAATTCAAAAAAAATTTAAAATTATATAGGGCACTAGAGGAGAGAGTCCTCTTCAAGAATATATAATTTATTTGGTTTTTGGTATATTTTTTATAGGGTAAAAGTGACGGGAGACAAAAACTATTGATTTCAGGTAAGGTTGACTTTCAATACTTATAACGGGTAAACTATAGATCGAAAAAACTTCTTTCTTTTTTCTTGCACTAGATATACATGTCATCTAAAACATATTATGAAATTGGAGGGAAAAAAAATGTTTTACTTATAATGATTTGACGGGAAGTGAACTCGCTTATTTGTAGTATTTTTAGGATATGAAAAATAGACCCAAAAAATTAAAAAAATATATTAATTTTTGCTCAAATTAATTTTTAAAAAATATAGGCATAAAATTAATCCTATTTTACACATTTCATCAGTTTACATCATCTTCAAATTCTCAACAGAAATGTGATTTTTATGCCCTTGAAGTTTTTCAGTTTTTGTGTTGTTAGCCTCTTCTTTTGTAAAAGGGTGACAGCTTATTGTGCTATGAACATGGAGCGATAGATATTTTGGATGCCAACTTGGATTTTTGTTTTGTATATTGTTCTTTTGTGGAGCCATTTCAGAATCCACACGACTTTTAATTTTTTATTCTTTTGTGGGTCCTTGGAATGCATTGCTTGCACAAGGGATTTAGGAGCCCATATAGCCTTTGAATTTTCCTTTTTCTTAATTGATCTTTATGGCCTTTTATATATTTATTTTTCATTTTGGATCATATTTTTCTTTGTTTTTACATGTCGATTAGACAAGACATGTTGATCCTTGATTAAATGTGGATTTATTGACTTATGAACTTTATGCTTGGCATCCTAATTTCTTGGAAGGGGAATGGTATTCATGGGTGGATAGAAATTGTATGGAGACTTTTTGAATGGGTGAATGGCTCTCAAAGATGTGTGTATTTGTTGACATATATGTGGGAAAGGGTAAGTGGATTGTGAACTAGTGGATGGAGTAATACATGGACCTAAGATGGATTGAGAGGAAAAATATTTTGACTTTGGGATACGAGGATCCAAGATAGATTGGAGGATGAGAAAGGCGTATGCTTATATTTATATAGGGGAATGTAGGATTTAGGAGGGATAGTGACATCTTGATGGTGAGATATATCCCAAGATCTGATAGTAAGGATTTGCTTTGATATCAAGTGGTTCTAATATACCTTGTTCATTGAGGCCTAACCTTTTTCCTTGATAATGCATGTTCTGACAATTATTTTTGGCAATGGGCTACTAATTGTTTTTGAAACAAGATGTGATTCTATTTTGAATCAAAATTTATCATTCCACCAAGCTATTGAAATAGGGCTTGGTTTATAATATTATACTTCTGGAAAATTGATGATGTTGGATTGGATGAACCTCTTTAAAGTTTACTCAGTTGGTTCCCCTAATAAGGATATTTGGAGGTTTTTTGACATAGTATTTTTATTTGGAAGAATATGAGAATCCATTTGATGTCTGTCTCTTTATGACTTTGTGATTGGCATGTGCAAAGGTGTATTGTAAGGTATATGAAAGACAACTATGATGACATCAAATGAAAGTAACTATTTTTTTAATTTTTTTATTTTTTGGATGCAAAAACTAGGCATGACTTGATAATGAAAAACCTAAGAGATATTTTTGGGAAATTCTTAATGCCAATCTTTCTAAGAAAGACCTAAGTGTTCTTGGGAAAATACTTTGACCTCAAAAATTGGGACTAAAAAGGAATGATTTTAACAAATTTATTTGTGCCTAGGACAAGGTAATTTTGACAAAATGGTTGGACAAACCACTAGTTGGAGTTGAGGAGGTCAATGCAATTCTTAGGACACACTTTAAGAAAATATAAAAAATATGATATTTCTAGTTTTTGACAAAGATGACTCTAAAGTGTATGATGTAGCTATTTTTTGTTTTATTTTTCATTTTTGGGATTTAAGATGCAAGGATTTAACTACTAAGTATGAGACCTTAAGGTATGAGCACGAAAGGTGCAAACTATGACTCCTAAAATATAGAGCTACAGGATGAGCCAATCATGGAAGCAGGTAATGATCTTTGACAAAGGAATATAGCAATTTTTGGGTCCCAGTTTGCAGCTCAGTTTTGGCAGATGAATGTGTCATTTCAATAGGACAATTATGTTGCAGGATATGACTGTTATGACTAAAGAACACTACAAGTATGTTCATCTAAAGGTTAGTAACATTTTTTAGCTATTTCGTTGCGTTGAATGTTCTGCAGAATTTTTTGTACTAGTTTAAATGGTTTTTTACACACAATAAAAAAGATACGACCACAACAAGAACAAAGACAATATGGTTGTTTTGACAAGGACTAACTCAATTACGATCTTTGTATGTTCAGTAGACTTTTCAAGCTACAAATTTCCACTGGTCTTAATAGAACGAAGGAAAAAACAAGCAATATCTATCCTAAGGTCATTCGACTTCCTTAAAATATTTTAGGCTTGTTGCATGGTAGTCTGTCAGCTCACACAGTTGTGTCACACTACTAGAGCATGAGAACCCTCTTGTAGGTGCCCATATTTTTTCCTTTTTCTAGACACACCTCAAGAAATGGCTTGAGACAATGTCTTGGGACACATGACGTGATTCTTTGGGGGAGTCTCTTCCCTCCCCTTGGATTAAAATAAGTTAAGGCTCATAGGTGAGCCGGGTGGCTTCTTTCCTAGGATGTTTAGTTAGGTTCATGGCATCTGCCCAATCAGTTTGTGCATACGTGAGACACTTAAGCCTCTAGTGGACCACATCATCTCCTTAGGCACTATTCGTTCGATCAAATCTATCATTCACACAACACTCTTGAGCTTGGTTAAATAAGGCCAAAGTTTACTCAGAGCCTTATTTGTATATTAACCGGGGGAGTTACCGATTTGAGGTTGTTCTTAAAGGTGATCAAATCCCATTGACATACCTCTCTACAAAAATAAAAAATGCGGGATACCTATTCTAAATAGAGGCAAGAAAGAACTCCATAGATACAAAACACGCATGTTAATTGATTAACCCAAAATAAAATGTAAGCTACATTACTCAAAAGACACAACCAAAAAAGTTAATTTTAGGCACAAAAATCAAATACCTTAAACAATAAAACCAAAGTTAATTTTGCTGCTTCCTTGCCACAATGTTGAAAATCCGATATTAGCAATAAAACATACCCTAGATTTAAAAATTGAGATTTGACCAAAATTTTATAAATTTGGTGCCAAAAAACATGATTTTACATGGGGATTGCGTCTTTATATCTGTCAAATGCAACTTTTCTAATAGAGAAATGTGACTTTCTAGTAAGCACCTGCGACTTTTGACAGATGAAATGCGGCTTTTCAGAAGTCATAATGCAACTTTCTGGACAGGGTGGACAACTTATTGTCAGAGGATAAATAGTTTGACATAAAATACAGAAAAGATCATTAGATGATAACAAATCAAACCGAAATCCCTATAATAAATATGCCAAAGGAAACAACTAGAGCAAACAAAGAACAATATTCCACTACATGAAAGAAAATTTGCATCAATTTAGTTTGTAGATCGCAACGATTTCACCTTTGAATCGCATTATTCTACCTTACGTTATGTTGCAATTCACCAATGTATGTAAGGTTATTTTCTAGGATCTAAGAACCCGCAACAATAATGTCAACTAACCACAAAAGCCTATGGTTGCAAATAGATATCCCAAACATGCAAGAGAGATAATAAACAATAATAGAAATGCATGAAATCACATGAATACAACTCAAATTAAATCTAGCATGCAAACCATTTTCATCTTCTCTTATGGACTCTTAGCAATCGTGCTCATATGATTTTGACAACATAAAAAATTGAAAGTTATGGCTGTAGAATAATGAGAAATGCATGCAGACTTTAATCAAAATCCACAATTGAAGAAATATGACTGAAAGGAAGTTAAAATCAGATTGATTGATGAGTTAACTTATTTGATTGATCAAATAACATAATAGATTGATTAGATAAGTGATTATATTGGACAGCGAAGTGGGATGAGATAGAACTGAATGGACTGCTAACGCGGTTGATGAGGAGTAAACAGGAATTGACTTGGTAATCGACTGATTATATTAGGCAGATGCATGATTTGATTGATTAGTGAAGTGGATAAATGAATTAGTTGGGAAAATAGATTGAATAGTTAGAAAAAAGGTGACTGACCAGTTAATAGATGTGACTAGATAGTCAGACCGAGGGTTAGTTTCAATTAGAATCGAGAGAATAAAATCAATTAAATAAATTGAAAAATCTAGTTGATTGCACATGTGGATGATAAATAAATATATAAAATTATTTTATTTATTAAAAGAGGTAGTTAGAAATTAGAAAATTAGAAAAATTAAATAAATTAACATTTATTTAATTTTTGAGGGGAAATGTCAATTTAATTGTAATTATTGTATAAATACAATAATACTATGAAGAAGGTGTAATTAAATAATGCAATTATTTAATTAATATAGATATTTAAAGGAATTAATTAAATAATAATAATATTCAATTAATTTATAGAGGAAAAGGTGATGATTAATTAAACCTTAATAATTAATTACTTAATTAAAATTAATGAATTATGGAAATAAGGGGGGAATGACGAGTTTGATTTTGGAACATAGTAGAAAAATATTTAATCAATTAAATAATTAAAATTATTTAGTCAATATGGAAGAATATTAGTAAAAATTTCGTACATTAGGAGACAGGTCGATTTTTTGTGTCTACAAATATTTTTTATAGAATATTGACACTTGTATTTTTTACTAACACTTTACTCTTGCATGATTGAGTGGTTTCATTAAGGTCACTCATGTAGATTCATGTGCCAATTTGTATCTTTGACTAACATACGTTTGGCCTTTATTCACTATGTGTTCATTATTTGAGTAATGTTGTTGGGGGCACACATGCAGATTGTTTTCTTCTTGATCTTGATCATCATATTTTTTAAAGGAGGTTCTTCATTTAACACTATAGCTGTTAGCATTTGGTAGTTTTGGAATACTAGTAAAAATAGATTTTTAAGGGGGGACCCGAAACCCCTTACAAGGCTGTTACAAAAGATAAGACATTAAACCCACCAAAAAGAGACAACGCCAAAAAAACCAACCCACTAGCAGACTCAAACCAACGACAAAATCAACCTAAAACTAGTAAACAAAAACTGACTCCCAGCAACAGAAACACATAAAAAATAGAAAACACAAAGCAAAGGGACTAGGAAAACTCTAGCAGAGTTGCCTCCATATCTTTTTTAGCCTTCGACATTGTACTGATGGCCGTATTGAGATCTTAGAGCTCCTGAATCTTATTCTTCTTTGATGATCTGGTACACTTTCCTGGCCCAATCTTATCCTCATTGTCATCTTTGGTATCATCAATTTTAACAGGGGACCCGACGTTCAACTCCTGCTTGATGTTATTAATGTAGTCAACCACAATTTCCATAAACTGGTTTCTATCCATTAGAATCTTCTTGAGGGTGGCCTCCATCCTATCGACCTTATCCTTTAGCAAGCCCATCTTCACATCATCCCTATTCTCCCCTACTTTGTTCATCTAGTCAGACCCAAAATCCATCCTCTCCTGAATATTGTCCACTTTAGTAGAAAGGGATTTGAGGTTAACACTCAAGGTCTTGATCTCATGAAAAAACCATTTTACTAGGCAGAAGGAATACATGGACATAGCTTTGGCCATTTTCAAAATGCCAAAAGGAGGATCAATTTTGTCATCCAGGTCTTCCTTAAGGATCTGCACATTTCTTTCTTGCATATCGATAGTCTTCAAAAAAGGGATAGTTCTAGACGAGGATGAAATATCCTTGTCCAGAGTGGTCTCCTCACATCTCACATATTTATCCTTTTTATCTGACAACACCTCAATGGAGGCTTCATTGTGTGGAGAGATGGGGACATCATGGTCCACTAAACTGGCATAGTCAACCAGGATAGGGACTTTCTAACCACCATGATCATTCTGATCACCCATATCCAAAATAATCTCAATGTTTTTAATACCCTCTGCTTCCGTGTCACTGCCAGTACTAAACTGTGACTCCTTGATGTTGTCCTTATGTTTTTTCGGAGAATTCCCTTTAAAATTTGAGAAACCCCCAACACTAACCCCCTCCGACTTAGTCTCCATGCCATTTTTCTTTCCAAATTTTAATTTTTTAGAAGACGATCCCTCCTTAACCTCTTCCTCCCTACCTCTTTTAACAAAGCTTTTGGTAGACCCTCCACCCAGAATTTGGGGAGGAGACGGGCTGAGTGCCACATTCTTCTTAACATGCTTGACAATGAGCTGGATAAGCCCTTCATGAAGGATTTAATTATTCTATTTTCTTGTATGCCCAACAATACTATGTCAGAGAGAGGTAAGTAAATAATAGGGAAAAGAAACGCTAACCTTATGCCTAAAGTGACAAAGAAGGACAAAGTGATAAGAATGGGCCCTTTTATGCCTCCCATCAAGGGTTATGTACTCCATAATAGCCACCATCACCTTGGACCAGATTTCCTTGAAGCTCTCAACATCATAACACCCCCCAACATCCTTGACCAGATTGCTTGCTTCCTCTTCATCCTTGGGAAAATGGTGTATGACATTGTATGAGACCTTCTTGTCCCTAAAAAAATTCATTCCTTTCATGCTAAGTCCCAAAACCTTAGCAATGAGCTCCTTGGTAATCTTGACATGGACATACCCCCAATATTAACAATGCCATCCTTCCAACTGTCAACAAATATCTTGGTTACCCCTTCATCAAAGCCATGCAGTTTCTCCATGAAAGGAATAAGCCTTCCTTTTTGTAACTTATCCCAGACCTCCTTCTCTTCCTTCCATCTCTTAAAATTCTTGGGTTCACGACGATTTAGCTCCCCACCCATACTATCGACAATAGAAATAGACCAGAGAGGATACACAGAAAGAGACTTGTACAAGACAAAAAAAATGATAAAGGCAATTTTTCATTTGGCAATTGCCTAGAACATCTTCATTCTTTGAGGATGTTCTTTATGTTTCTATTCTTTTGGGACATTTTCTTAGAGGCTTCTTAGTCCTTCCTTCTAAAATTCATGTTTATTTCATGCAATTTTGAGAAACTTTCATTGTACATGGTGTTATGGTGTAAATTTGACCCTGCCAAAGGAAAATTATCTTCCCTTGAGAGCCAAGTTCACAACGTTCATTCAAATATCTCCAACTAGAAAAACCATTGGAAATATCTTATTATAGATAAAGAGAAAGAATGTTCTAGTTGTAGAAATAGGAAGTGTAGATGATAGGGAGTTTGTGGTCCAAATCTGATTATCTCACTCATGGATAGGAACACAATGCACTGTAGTTCTATACAGACTGCAATAGAATAGACTCAAAATTTAGCAAAAATTGGTGTTTGTACTTCAGATAAAATTTGTGTGATTTAATGCTTCCAAGAAACCTACACACACAAGACATGAAAAATGTTTGGGACTATTTGGAGACTTTCCTTAGTCAAGTCCCTTCTTTGGTGTTTCCACCTGCACAACAACCAGATAGATAGATAGATTGAAAAGAAACATATTTAAATGATAACATAATAGAAAAAATCCCTAATCAAGGAAAACCCCTACTACATAAGACAAGCAATAGAAAAAAACCTTTCTTGAGGGAGGAAATCCCCTATTGCACAAGATAAATGATAAATAAGGGATGTGATAACTCCCAAGATGCTCAGAGACACAAGACAAATCTAGGAGGATATTATTGAATGTGCATGAGAAAACCAAGAGTTTTGTTGAGATCGTTGTGAGAGAGTGCTATAACAAGTGAGAGCACAAAAGAGTACAAGATATTGCAAGCAAGATAAGTTTCAAAAGTGCAAGAGATATTTTCTAAGAGATAGATATAACTTCTAGAGAGATTGAATTTGAGAGGATTGAATAAAGAAAATAGATGAATTTAAAGGAAATAAGAAGAGGGAAAAAGAGGCTTTTGAGCTATTCTAGAATATTATGGGTTGTTCCACCGATAAAAATGAGCATGATAAGTGTAAAAAATGTATAGGAATGACACTTGAACATTAGGATTCTGTAGGATGAATACTCGGTGCATGGGCATCCACACATCACACTAGTGTCCAATAATATCACACTAAAAGATGACAAATGACAAATGCAATACATAGTTAATGCAAAGTCAGTGCTGAGAGATAACTGCTAACAAGGAATTTGAGCATCCTGAGAGGGAAAAAGATAATGAAAGGGATGAAATAATCTTACTCAAATACTAGGGGAATAGAAAGTAAAGTGGTTACAAAACTGTGGCCTAAATTGAAAATGGGGGTATGCAATTTTTGACTCTACATTTTGCCCCCACTTTAGCAGGCTGATGAATCTAAATGAATATGCATGCTAAAGGAAATCTACTAAAATTAAATAACATCATGATACCAAAAGGATACTGTAGAGGAAGAAAATATCTCTTTGAACCAAGGTAGCATGCCCCCAAGGTAAACACCTGAAAGACAAATGTATTAGAGAGAAAAATTTGCACAAGATAATGAGGTTAGAACATGAAACCCACAAAGCCATGGGGTACTAAAACACACCAAAAAAAATAAAGGATTTAGGTCAGAAATGTTAAAGAAACCTTGATGAGAAAGGTTGTCTCAATACAATGTGTCATCCCCAAAATACAAGAAACAACAAATAGAGGAATTCTAAACAAGGAGAGAAGAATTTTAGGATTGATTGCTTCATGAAAGAATGCAACCAATAGATAGGGAAGCAACCAATGTCAAAGAGACACCACATGACTAAGACACTATCTTTCTCTATTGCTAGAGGTCATGTATATGATTTTAATTAGTAGCACAAACCCCACTATGAAGGAAAAAATGATCCCTTGATGATATGCACAAAATATGATTAATCTTCTTCCTCCAACACGTAAGAAGATCTGTATGAATGATGAAGTGAGACATTCATTTTATGCGTATCATCAAGGGATTGTTTTTTCCACTAGGGAATGTAAGGCCTTTACAAAGGAAGCCAAAGGAAAGGACTTTCATCCAAAAATACTATAAATTTTGAGGCATGAACATGACCCTTGTGTGGCAGTGGACCTTGACACTGATTGATACAATCGGACATTCTACCAAATTTTCTAGAAATTGTTTGTGCATTGTGAATAGTAACTTGTTGGTTTCAGGTTCCCCATTTTGAAACTAGGGACAAAGAAGAGGGGAGTGGTTTAGATAGGTTAAGAAAGAGGAACACACTAACAATCTTATCAAGCTGCTCAAATAGGGTGAAGTCATGCTTCAGAAAAATACCCAGCTTGTTAGCAAGAAACTCAATCACATTAGGAGCCTAATATTCCATTGGAATAGAGGGGAATGCAATCCAGAAGAGCATAAAATTGCACAATAAAGGTTCAAGCTGAAAATAGGGGATCCATGGAATAGTAAAAATATCCAAACCCATAAAAACTCAGCTTTTACATCTATGAACCAAATCTCTTTCATTATTGGAATGAAAAAGGGCAATAAATAATGCTAACTTAGAATCTACAAAAAAATATCTTTCAAGCCAAGCTAATAGGCTTTTGCCCAGTTTTTTAAGATATTTATTGGATTAAAGTAATTCCATATCTTACCTATTAGCGTCGTATTGCAAAGGGTTTCCACTTGCGGTTTGAGAAGATGTTCTAGAACATGAATGCAGCTAGGGTATTGCATCTGATGATTAACTTGAGGAACATCCTCTTGTACATGATCATTAGGTTGATCAATTCCTAATGTATATTTTTTCCTCCAAATATGAACAAACCACTTTGGATTGAAGGGGGCTCTCTCTGAGCACTCTGAGAGTTTGATTGGATGGTTGTTGTTGAGAAGAATATTATTTGGAGGAGATAAAAATATAGGGTTTGAGAGAGAGAGAGAGTATCAGGCCATGTAATGTATGACGGATGCCTCCAATAGTCTCGAAACCCTTTATTAGAGTAATCCTTGTGCAAATATCCATTTGCACTTTGCATTGAGTCAGAGAAAGAGCTAGGTCGAGATCCCTCATAGATATCAAAAGGGGGTTGTGGAGTCCTGTCCAGTTTGTGAGGTCCTCTAGGAGATTGCCAGGAATAGAATGTGGGCTTGTGAAACTCCCGTTTAGGATTTTGAGAACCTAAATATCTTGTCAAAACCTTACTATGCCCAGGCCTCTGACCTTCTCTATATGTAGACCCTAGTTTGTCATATTTCAAAAAAATTCCCCACCTATGCGAAGGCTCTCCTCGCTCCCAAACCACCGTGGTTGTTATCAAAAATAATAATTGTTAATAAATAATTAAAATGCAATTTAAGTTGCACATTTAGTTTAATAAAATTGAATTAGGAATTTAAGTTTAAATTTGACTTAAGAATTGATAATTGAAAAGTGCATATTTTATTATTATAATTTTGTAATTAATCATGCAGTGGGATTTGATAAAAACAAGGTTAGGATGTTGAGTTCTAATTTTTTATTAGGAGTTGCATGTTGAGTTCTATCTAAGGAGTTTTCATTATCAAGAATTATTTTAGCCATTATTCATAATAGGTTTGGAGGAGACCAGATTTTGGGAGAGAAGTTGTTTATATTGTTTAAAGGATTATTTTCAAAGATTAGGAGTAATTTGGAATCTTTGAGTCTTCAATTTAGCCGTTGTTTCAGATCTTCTTGTATATTTTCAAGTAGGGTTTGAAGAACCCATGTTAAATTTCTTTTGAAAAGATTGTCTATGTTGCGTTTGGAATGTTTGTTGAATTTTTTATTTTGTTATTGCTTGATTGTCCATTATTTTGGTTTAACTTGGTTATTAAACTTTGTGTGGAAAATTTTAGAGAAACCCAGATCTAGAATGTTTTATGATTTAAAATTTTAGGAATTATGCATGTTGAAACCCTAGGTCGTTCTTTGCAAGATTCTACATGCTTTGGTCTTAGAAAATCATATTTTGATTATTAGTTAATTTGGATTTAAGGAAAAATTTCATTATAGATCTTATGTGTAAACCCTATGAAATTTGGTTGAAAAATAATAAGAAAATTAGTAGATTTAATCAATTAGGGTTGATTTGAAATCTTGCTTAAACCCTTGAAATTAAATTTTTTTAAAAGGGAATTATTAAATCAGTTTGTTTCTTTGTTTACAATTGGAAAATGAATTTCCATAATTGTGAAAAAATTTATTTCAAAAAAAAAAAACTAAATCAATTTGGGTATTTGTTTACAAAAAAAAATGAAATTCTATGTTGTAAGAGATCAAGATTTTTTTCTGATTTTTTTAAAAAAGGGTTTCTCTCTATTTTGCGTCAGAGATTCTCAAACAGATTAAAAATAAAAATAAAAATAATATTTTAAAAAATATTTTAAAAAGAAGTTGGGTGGGGCCACCACCCCCACCCAACCAATGACAACCAAAGGGATGTTGTGGCAGCAAGAGTTGCCAGCGGCTCCCAAGGGAAGTCGTGACAGTAAGTGTTGTCAATGGCTCCCAAGGGAAGCTGCAATAGCCTTGGGCCATGTGGGGGTGGGAGCTATGGGATACCCCCTTAGTTTTTAATTATTATTTTTTAATTAATTTTAATTATTAAAATTAAAATTAATTTTATAATTATATTAAAATTTATTGATAGTTAATTAAATAAGTTTATTTTTATTATTAATTAGATTTTATTATTTTTATTAATTACAAATTATTAATTAATAATTGATTTTTCACACACACACACACACACACACATATATAGGGTTTGATTTTTTATAATAAAAATTAATTTGTAAGGTAAACTTGAGGTTTTGATTAATCAAATTGTAAGGGATATTTAATT
Source organism: Chamaecyparis obtusa (assembly GCA_027943335.1). Lineage (NCBI taxonomy): Eukaryota > Viridiplantae > Streptophyta > Pinopsida > Cupressales > Cupressaceae > Chamaecyparis > Chamaecyparis obtusa. The sequence goes on from BSBK01011727.1 coordinate 59,901, forward strand.
TTTGTATTAATTATGTAAATAAATCAATTGTTTGATAATTCTATGAATTGTTATGAATTGTATGTAATTGGTGATTTCATTGGATTAAGGAAATAGGTTGGCTTTTAGATTTGTATACTAGAGGCTTGAAATTATTGTTGTTGTTGCATATGTGATTTCTTGGGTGTATCATATGAGTCATTATTACCTTGATCTTTCTTTTATCTGACCTGGTTTAGGGTTTGGAGTACATAGGTTGTTGCGAACACTTGTAAGATTATATTGATGATTTGATGGTTTTGAAAACCAGTTTATGTGCCTTGATAATTTTTAGAACCGAGTAAGTATCAGTTACACCTTGTGATATTATTGTGGATTTATATGCCTAGGTAGGTTAACTAGGTGTATAGGTGGGGAGTAGCTTGCAATAGGCATCAGGGCCCACAAGTGGATGCAATGATAACTTATTGCAAGTGACTTAATAAAGTGATAACGTAACAACAATTTACTAGGATAGAAACATTAATAAGATGTTTGTGTTTCTCACCCATACCTTGAGCACTTGTATAGGCTAGGATGGTTTGTGAGATGATGCTTGTTTCCTGTGTGGATTTGGATATATCATTGTTGATACCTTGTCTCTATGAGAGGATTACTCATACCACATAGAGTCACTAGGGCACCAGGGTCTTGAGAGACTACCAGGATAACACTAGAGTTGGCTCATGTGATGACACTTCCCCATATGCATCTTAGGTTTCCTACATGTGTTGGTCACCTCCGGTTGAGTATGTTTTACCCTTGTTATCCTATTGTACATTTTTGATAGAAAGCTTTCAGGATCCCTTTCTTAGTTTGTGTTGTGTTTGATTGTTTGGTGTTTGATATCTAAGTAGGGTCTGTTGTTATCTCCTCAACATGATGGGATTGGACCATTTAGGTTCCAAAAGGTCGGGTGGTAGTGATTCTTTTACCATTTGAGGTTTTGAGGTTTGTGTACCAATGTTGGATGATCCTTGTACCAATTGTATCTTTTTATTCATCATTGTTGGAGATGTATTCTTATCCTTCTTATATTATATTCTTATATTATTGTACTAGTTATATTTGGAGATATCATATTGTACTTTATATTGAATTATTATTACATACGGTCATGCAGCATGTGCAGAGGGTGGCTTTCATTATGGATACCTTGTGATATGGATACCTTGTGATATCGGTTGCATCAAGATTTCATGTATATGATGTTGTACTTATTTACTTTATGTGGAGACTTTGCATGGTTGTTGTATTTCTATGTTTGAGTTGTACTTGTATGTATGAGTTGTAATTATATTATATTACTTCCGCATTTTTAAGCATTGTTTTTTGTTGTTGTATAAATACTTAAGAAAAAAAAAAAATTATGTAAACTTAGTAGCATGTTTAGGTTAATTTCTCTTGGGTTCCCTTGTGGGACATTATACTAGTCTTCATTGAAGGAAAAACAATTGGAAATGTTTATTGAATTTTTTAATTTTTTTAAAAATGACTGTTGAAAGAAAAAATGATATAGTACTTTTTGTGAATTTTTTTTAAAAGAACATATATATATATATATATATATATATATATATATATATATTGATGATGTGACAGTTTTGAAAACCAGTTTATGTTCCTTGATAATTTTTAGAACCGAGTGAGTATCAGTTACACCTTGTGATATTATTGTGGATTTATATGCCTAGGTAGGTTAACTAGGTGTATAGGTGGGGAGTGGCTTGCAATAGGCATTAGGGACCGCAAGTGGATGCAATGATAGCTTATTGAAAGTGACTTAATAAAGTGATAACATAATAAAAATTGACTAGGATAGAAACATTAATAAGATGTTTGTGTTCCTCACCCATACCTTGACCACTAGTATAGGCTAGGATGGTTTGTGAGGTGATGCTTTCCGCATGCATGGATTTGGATATATCCTTTTTGATACCTTGTCTCTATGAAAGGATTATTGATATCACATAGAGTCACTAGGGCACCAGGGTCTTGAGAGACTTCCAGGATAAATCTATAGTTGGCTCATGTGATGACACTTCCACATAGGCATCTTAGATTTCCTATATGTGTTGGTCGCCTCTGGTTGAGTATGTTTTACCCTTGTTATCCTATTGTACCTTTGAGATAGAAAGCTTTCAGGATCCCTTTCTTAGTTTGTGTTGTGTTTGATTGTTTGGTGTTTGATATCTAAGTAGGGTCTATTGTTATCTCCTCAGCATGATGGGATTGGACCATTTAGGTTCCAAAAGGTCGGGTGGTAGTGATTCTTTTACCATTTGAGGTTTTGACGTCTATGTACCAGTGTTGGATGATCCTTGTAGCAGTTGTACCTTCTCATTCATCATTGTTGGAGATGTATTATTATCCTTCTTATATTATATTCTTATATTATTGTACCAGTTATATTTGGAGATATCATATTGTACTTTATATTGAATTATTATTACATACGATCCTGTAGCATGTGCAGAGGGTGGCTTTCATTATGGATACCTTGTGATATGGATAGCTTGTGATATCAGTTGTATCAAGATTTCATGCATATGATGTTTTACTTATTTAATTTATGTGGAGACCTTGCATGGTTGTTGTATTAAGTAGTTTAATTAATATTTATGTAATCTATGTTTGAGTTGTACTTGTATGTATGAGTTGAAATTATATTATATTGCTTCCACATTGTTAAGCATTATTTTTGTTGTTGTATAAATTCTTAAGAAAAAAAAATTATTATGTAAACTTAGTAGCATGTTTAGGTTAATTTCTCTTGGGTTCCCTTGTGGGGCATTATACTAGTCTTAATTAAAGGAAAAACAATTGGAAATGTTTAAAAAAATGTTTATTGAATTTTATTTTATTTTTTCAAAATGACTGTTGAAAGAAAAAATGATATTGTACTTTTTGTGAATTTTTTTGCAAAAGAATATATATATATATATATATATATATATATATATATATATATATATATATATATATATATATATATATATATATATATATATATATATATATATATATATATATATATATATATATATATTGATGATGTGATGGTTTTGAAAACCAGTTTATGTTCCTTGATAATTTTTAGAACCAAGTGAGTATCAGTTACACCTTGTGATATTATTGTGGATTTATATGCCTAGGTAGGTTAACTAGGTGTATATGTGGGGAGTGGCTTGCAATAGGCATCAGGGCTCACAAGTGGATGCAATGATAGCTTATTGCAAGTGACTTAATAAAGTGATAACATAATAAAAATTTGCTAGGATAGAAACATTAATAATATGTTTGTGTTCCTCACCCATACCTTGAGCACTAGTATAGGCTAGGATGGTTTGTGAGATGATGCTTTCCACATGCATGGATTTGGATATATCATTTTTGATACCTTGTCTCTATGAGAGGATTATTGATATCATATAGAGTCACTAGGGCATCAGGGTCTTGAGAGACTTCCAGGATAACTCTAGAGTTGGCTCATGTGATGACACTTCCCCATATGCATCTTAGGTTTCCTACTTTTGTTGGTCGCCTCTGGTTGAGTATGTTTTACCCTTGTTATCCAATTGTACCTTTGAGATGGAAAGATTTCAGGATCCCTTTCTTAGTTTGTGTTGTGTTTGATTGTTTGGTGTTTGATATCTAAGTGGGGTCTATTGTTATCTCCTCAACATGATGGGAGTGGACCATTTAGGTTCCACAAGGTCGGGTGGTAGTGATTCTTTTACCATTTGAGGTTTTGACATTCACGTACCGGTGTTGGATGATCCTTGTAGTAGTTGTACCTTCTTTCTCATCATTGTTGGAGATGTTTTCTTATCCTTCTTATATTATATTCTTGTATTATTATACCAGTTATATTTGGAGATATCATATTGTACTTTATATTGAATTATTATTACATACGGTCTTGCAACATGTGTAGAGGGTGGCTTTTATTATGGATACCTTGTGATATCGGTTGTATCAAAATTTCATGTATATGATGTTGTACTTATTTACTTTATGTGGAGACCTTGCATGGTTGTTGTATTAAGTAGTTTAATTAATATTTATGTAATCTATGTTTGAGTTGTACTTGTATGTATGAGTTGTAATTATATTGTATTGCTTCCACATTGTTAAGCATTGTTTTTGTCATTGTATAAATTCTTAAGAAAGAAAAAATTATTGTGTAAACTTAGTAGCATGTTTAGGTTAATTTCTCCTGGGTTCCCTTGTGGGGCATTATACTAGTCTTCATTGAAGGAAAAATAATTAGAAATGTTTTTAAAAAAATTGTTTATTAAATTTTATTTTATTTTTTTAAAGTGACTGTTGAAATAAAAAATGACATAGTACTTTTTGTAAGAATTTTTTTATAAAGAATATATATGTGTGTGTGTGTGTGTGTGTGTGTGTATACACACACACACACATATATATATATTGATGATGTGATGGTTTTGAAAACCAGTTTATGTTCCTTGATCATTTTTAGAACCGAGTGAGTATCAGTTACACCTTGTGATATTATTGTGGATTTATATGCCTAGGTAGGTTAACTAGGTGTATAGGTGGGGAGTGGCTTGCAATAGGCATCAGGGACCGCAAGTGGATGCAATGATAGCTGATTGAAAGTGACTTAATAAAGTGATAACATAATAAAAATTTACTAGGATAGAAACATTAATAAGATGTTTGTGTTACTCACCCATACCTTGACCACTAGTATAGGCTAGGATGGTTTGTGAGGTGATGCTTTCCGCATGCATGGATTTGGATATATCATTGTTGATACCTTGTCTCTATGATAGGATTATTGATACCACATAGAGTCACTAAGGTACCAGGGTCTTGAGAGACTACCATGATAACTCTAGAGTTGGCTCATGTGATGACACTTCCCCATATGCATCTTAGGTTTCCTACATGTGTTGGTCACCTCTGGTTGAGTATGTTTTACCCTTGTTATCCTATTGTACCTTTGAGATAGAAAGCTTTCAGGATCCCTTTCTTAGTCTGTGTTGTGTTTGATTTTTTGGTGTTTTATATCTAAGTGGGGTCTATTGTTATCTCCTCAACATGATGGGAGTGGACCATTTAGATTCCACAAGGTCAGGTGGTAGTGATTATTTAATGATTTGAGGTTTTGACATTCATGTACTAGTGTTGGATGATCCTTGTAGCAATTGTACCTTCTTGTTCATCATTGTTGGAAATGTATTCTTATCCTTCTTATATTATATTATTGTATTATTGTACTAGTTATATTTGGAGATATCATATTGTACTTTATATTGGATTATTATTACATACGGCCCTACAACATGTGCAAAGGGTGGCTTTCATTATGGATACCTTGTGATATCAATTGTATCAGGATTTCATGTATATGATGTTGTACTTATTTTATTTATGTGGAGACCTTGCATGGTTGTTGTATTAAGTAGTTTAATTAATATTTGTGTAATCTATGTCAAGGAACCCTTGAGATTTGTAATCTATGTTTGAGTTGTACTTGTATGTATGAATTGTAATTATATTGTATTGCTTTTGCATTATTAAGCATTGTTTTTTTTGTTGTATAAATTCTTAAGAAAGAAAAAAATATTATGTAAACTTTGTAGCATGTTTAGGTTAATTTCTCATGGGTTCCCTTGTGGGGCATTATACTAGTCTTCATTGAAGGAAAAAAAATTGGAAATGTTTTTTAAAAAATTGTTTATTGAATTTTATTTTATATTTTTAAACTGACTGTTGAAAGAAAAAATGATATAGTACTTTTTGTCAGAATTTTTTTTTAAAAGAATATATATAAAAAATTTGGAGGGGGTGGGGGTTTCCTCCCACCACCCCCCCCCCCACCAAAAAAAAAAGGTCAAGATTGTCAATGAGAGAAAAGGGTTGGCACACGATAGTTTGGTTGTCAATGACAAGAACAGTTATCACATGATAGATTGGCTTCCATAGCAACAAAGTTTGTCATAGCAGCCTTGCTACCCATGATAGTCAGTGCTGCCACTTGAAACATCAAAGGTGTTGTGGTAGTTCTTGCAATTATTTTAACTTCATCATCCATATGTCCAGATCTGGTATCCAATCTGTAAAATTCTTCACTATATTCCCTTTGTTTCAAATTTTGCATTCTTCTTAACAAACTAACTTGATAATCACTTGGTAAGAATTTACCCTTCAAGTTTTTTACCATCTTATCCCATACCTTGATCTTTTCTTTTCCTCTTCTTTGTCGATCAAGCTGCACATGTTCCCGCTACAAAGATGCATGTCCTTTCAATTTGGTACTAGCAATCTTTACCTTCTTATCTGCAGGTGTGCCTTCATATTTAAAATATTTCTCCATTTAAGATATCCAATCCAAAAATTCATCTAAATCCAACTTTCCATTATATTTAGGAGGATTGAAATGTGGTTTAGCATTCACACTTGTTAAATCTCTCAATAATATTTCTCCACCTTGTTCAAGAACATGAGCTTGTCTTGCTCCTTCTTCTAATTCTTCGGCTTCATCTTCACTAACATCTTTAATAGTTCTCCCTCTTCTTTGAGCTATCTCAATAGCTTCAAGCCTAGCAATAATTTGTCTCAACATATCCATCATAGTAGAAGCAACATCTCTCCTTACATGAACTATTTTTGCAACCCTCTATAATTGTACAAGCCAGATTGTAATTTGCCACCCTACAATGAATTCAACTAGGTCTTTCTACAAACAAAACCTGTCTCTAATACCACTTGATGTAGTGCCAAGGAGGGAAAATACCCAAAGGATGTGTCCAACCTCACAACTAAGGGTAACACAAGGAAGAAAAAACACAAATCTAGAGAGAGAATGCATGATCCAATGTATTTATTCAGAGATCAAACAACATACATGTCAGGTTGTCAGGTCTTCCCAGTTATGGCCATATACAATGAAATGAATCTCAGATCCTAATTATGATTTTCCAAAGTCTTAGATCTAGGGTCCTAGAACCAATAGAACTTACTTCTCAAGATACATCAAATTATTACATATAGACAATGCCTCTATAGGTCATCCAAGAGAGAATTACATTCCCCATGAAGGAAACATGTGCAACAAATAGGTCTGACCCAAAAATGAATCAAAGATCCATAAAAGAAAATAACAAGATGCACGATCATAGGAAACGATCCATGAGAAGTCCATGAACCACACACTACGATTACAATGGTTGAAAGCCAAAGATCAACGACCACACATTGAATCTCTAAATAGGTCCAAGAAAGTAATGAACATATTACCCATGGACAAAAAATGAATTATATCTCGAACATCCATGAACAACAGGAGGTGTGATCATAGGAAGATGATCCCTAATAGGTCTAGAATAAGAGTTTACAATCGCATATGCTATCTTGAACAAATGATGATTGGCCAACATAATCTCTCCAATTGGAAAGGAAGAAAAAAATAACAAAGAACTATTTTTTTGGTTAATGCATGATTTCCTTGAACCTAAGATGCTCCTACATCATTGATTTACTTCAATCTTTACAAATGCATCAATTGATAGTGGATAAAGTTGTTAAGGAGGTTTTCCTCCAAAATAATAGGCTTCTCTTTGTAGTTCAAGGTTATGATCTTTGGAGAGGTTAAGGCCACATTGTGGGTTTATTTCCCTTTCATTTCCTTCCTAATTGTTGTGTGTTTATTTCTATGTATGATGTCATTCATCATGTTCTTCAAAAAATAGGGGAATTAAGAAGCAAGTAGAAGCTTTACAGAGTTTTCCACCAAGCTCATATGGAGTATTTTCTAAGAAATTACCACATTTCATTACCTATTAATGGCTGGAAGCTTCTATTCTTAGAGCATATTAGTAATGAGCATTCGGGGCAAATATTTAAAATGCATAGCTACCAATTAAGAAAAAGTGTCAACGAATTATTGGGGAGAAAATTTTATTTATGAAGGCTCGGAGGGTAATCTTCCCATCCCAATTTATTTCCATCTTCCTTTCAAATGAATTTGATTTACTTCAATCTTTACAAATGCATCAATTGATAGCAGATAAAGTTGTTAAGGAGGTTTTCCTCCAAGACAATAGGCTTCTCTTAGCAGTTCAAGGTAATGATATTTGGAAGGGCCAAGGCCATATTGGGGGTTTATTTCTCCAACATTTCTTTCTTAATGGTTGTGTGTTTATTTTTGTGTATGATGTGACTAAAAATATTCTAGATATGCAGAACTCCAGGTATCTACAATTAGCCCTAGATGGGTAGTTTGCGGCCATTGGTGAAGATTTGGCTGATAAAATTCATAGAAAGGTTACTTCTCTTCTAGATTTGATTGACCATGACCATGTGGAGCCACTCTCTACTCGTGCTACTATTGTCGTGTTTCATAATCATCTAGCCCAAGGAAATCCAATTGCTCCAATGATCAATGTCACAAATAATGCTCGTTCTTCTCCTCAACAAATGCAGGTTTGACTTCCAAATTTGAACAACTCTCTATCTCCTAAGCATGCATTGGATGATATTCAAGATGAATAGGGTGAAAATGAAGTTCAAGGTGATGAAATGGAGGAATGAGCTTGTCAGTATTTCCTAGTAATTTTTGTTCATACTGGATTTTGATTTCAAGTACACAATTCTTTTGTGTTTGTACATCACAGGTAGTTACCAGTAGTAGAAGGTCTTAGCTGTAAGAAAATAATTTGAAGTTAAAGTATTTAGTTTGATTATACATTTTTCAAGTTTTTCATCTAACTAATATAGTCTAACCAATATTGTTAGTTCAATCTGTAAACTTTTCTTACTTGTTAATATAAATATATATATAAACTCTTTACATTTAGACAAACAAAAATAATAATAATCTACCAACATAGTTTAGAGATTTTTTTTTTAAAATACAATTATTCTAATTACACTGAAGGCGTTCCTTATATGAGAACCATCTACCTGGGTTAAAGCATCAATAATGCACAGGTTCCAATAGTCGTGCAATATGATTGAAACAATTCAAGCCTTTGATCATTTTTGAACATAAATCATTGTGTTAGTGGATTACAAGCTGCCCCAGAGTACCGGCTTCCGGAATCATATGAAGGTGTGGAATAGATGGAAAAGTAGGCTGTGTGGCATGCAAATTTGCTAGAAGAGTGTCTTTCATCATCCATGCTGAAGTTAACCCTAGTGAAGTTAACCTTGGTGATGTTTCAAGAAGGTGGAGGTGTGAAGTCGAGATGATCAAGAATATTTCACAGACCTCACAGGTGATCACATTTATCCTCGGCTATTATTTTGCCCCTGCAAAGTCCCTTTGTCCCTGCTACTCTTTTTCTTTTCTGCATTTCCAATACCATTTGTTTTCTTCGTTACTACCATTTTTGGGTCTCTTAGATCCTAACAGAATTGGTGAGTTTATTTTGAATGGATAGTTGTTTTTGTTTTTGGTTTCACAGGTAGTGGAACTAGAGGGAGAAATAGTGGGGCTAATTTATGGGTGAATGGAGAATGGGTGGATCAGAAGAGAAGTCCATTTGTTTCACTCACCCTAAGGATAATAGTCACAACCCCACTTCGATCCAAAGACCATGATGATGCATCAACACCCTTGTCCAAAAATATTATTAAGGCAGCAATTTCAATAGAGCCTAGAAGTGCTATGAGAGTTGACAGGGATAATGGACCTGGAAAGCTTTTCATTGTCTCAACCTACATGCTCACAAATTTTAGTCAGAACTTAAGAATACAACTATTATAACAAGAGGTTCATGAATGTGGCCAATGTTTCTATTTCAGTAAGCCATGACTAAAGGAAGAGAGAATGATAAAATCAAATAGAACCTGTACTATCATGGTAGATGACATGATTGTCACAGCTGTTAAGAGGTAAATGCATCTTGTGACAATTTTGTCTGAATTCCCCTCATGTAGAAAGTTAGGGATAGTGTCTCCTAAATGAGGGTTTGATGAAGGCTAGAGCTTGCTTATAGCAGGACCACATAGGAAAGTCATGGTCATTGCTCCAGACACACAAAGCACTATACCCATGATCTTGAATTGGCTACTAGAAAACTTAATGTCTACTTTCTCCATTCTACAAAGTAAACATTAAAAAACTACCAATTAGACCATAAAGCCCAGAGTATAAAAATCCAATCTTTCAAGAAGCAGAAAACATGATTGCAAAGTACTCACCCAAAAGCCCATGCCATGATGAAAATAATTGTGTAATCACCTAAAATCAGGCTAATAGAACCTAAGGCCCTATTTGCCCTAGTTCAGAATAATACCTTTATTATGTTAATTCAATCTTTGATTATTGACATAATTCTCACAATTCAATAAAATCAATTCAATCTTCAAATAAAGCATTTATCACCAAGGTTTGTAGAAAAAATCAAATCAATTAACTCTAGGCCCAATTAACTTATTCAATCCCACCAAATTCATGGCTAGAGTTATTAATTAAATGAAAATGGTAAATACCTCTTAAATCAACAAACACACTCTAATCATTAAGAGGCTCTCACATGGATCAAGGATCAAGCCAAGATGCATCTCAACCATTTAATTCCTCCTACAATCTATAAAAGAGAATTTTCAAAAGCTCATTTTCCCTTCTTAATGTTTTGAGATTTTAGCCCTTCTAATCCTTCTTAACTTCTTGATGTTTTAGATTTTAATGCTTGGATTGGAGGCTTCATAATCTTTGGATTTTGAACTCTCTTGCTAATATGTTCACCCCTAATGTTTAATGCTTTGATTTTGATAGTTGTTCTCATTTTTTCATGCTTAATTTACGTGCTTTAGCTAATTAAGAAATCTCTCGATTGGGTTATTTGGTAAAGAATTCATGTTTTCATGCTTAATTGTGGAGTATTTCTTAGATCTAGCTTAATTTCATACATGTTGCATTTGAATCTCTCATTTTAGTGTCACATTATCACTATTTAAGAGTTAAATCTGAGAGCTACTAACCCCGATTTCATACTTGCACTAACTAGAGAGCAATAAGATGATTTCAGTTGTTAATTTATATGGTTTGTTTGATTAACCCACCTAACAATTGATATAATGTCTTATTGAAGTGTTGTGTTGCAGGTCACAAACTCTCACACACATTTTTGGCACACATCGTGGGGCCCTGCCCTAGATTTCTTAATTTTTCAAGCTTTTAAAACTAATTTTCGTTGTGTCCTGTTTATCAGAGGATCACATCTGGGAAACATAGTTGCATACCAAATTTTCTGGATCGCATCTGGGATTCCCAGATCGCATTTGGAAGAACTATCACATCTGGTAAATTCCAGGATCATATCCAGTGATCTAGATCACATATGGATAATGGGATCATTTTTGGGAAATAGGATCATATCTAGGGAATTTTAGGATAACATCTAGGATTTTTAATTTCATTCTTGATTTTTCTAACCCCTGACAATTTGGCTTGTTGATTTCTCTGGTTTTTGACATCTTAACTATGGTTTGCAGGACGAATGACAAAGACTAAAATGATGAAACTACTAACCATTGTTTGTAATTTTCTTTAAAAGGATGAAATGAAATTAATGTTTTTTGTTTTTTAGCACCTAAATGCAATTTGATTTCACTTTTTAAATCAATCAGAGGAATATGCTCTTTTCCCCTTGAGGGAAAATCAGAAACTCAAAAATTGTCTTACACTTTGAAGTTGAATTGGGAAATGAATGCTAACACTTGCATATGTTTTGGATTTGCAATTTAAGCTAGGAGATTATGCTCTTCTCCTTCAAGGAGAATCAAAAATCCAGATCTTGCAATTTCATATTCACTTTCATTTAAAGCATTATCCTTTGAGAGTTTATGAATTTGGGATTTCTAACAAGCTAATGGGTGGATTTGATGTTTTTGTTCGATCTTAAAAAGCTTAACGGTGGTTTTCAAGTCATTTGTCTAAGACAAAATCAAACAAAAGACTACTAATGCTCGTCTTGCAGGTTGCCTCCAAAGAAATTTAAAAACTTCATGCTTGGTTTTCTAGGAACATTAACACAATTTGAGGCCGAGCTACAAATCAATTAGAGGACTATGCTCTTTTCCCCTTGAGGGAGAATCAGAAACTCAAACATTAGCTTATGATTTGGAATCAAATTAGAGTAATTGGATATTAATTTGCATGATGTGTTTGGGATTCTTGGTGTAAGTTAGGAGATTATGCTCTTCTCCTTCATGGAGAATCATAAATCCAAATCTTATTATCATTTATCCATTTTCTTTATTGTACACCTTTAGAGGGCCTACCAATTGAGGAAAAAATCTCCTAGGAATGACCCAAGTGGGGACAAGTCTTAAGCTGACTCTTCCATGCCACTATTAAATTTTATGCTTCCTTGAAGCTAAAGCCACAGAGGACATGATCTATCTTGCCTTGGGAGATTGATGATCAATCCCAATGACAGACTTGGATTTCATGTAGAGTATAGCCTCTTAAATATCGCTTGTGAGACTACACAGTTTCAAGTTCCTATAGGGCTTATGACCTCAATCCTGCTTGTGGGACTATGGGAGATGGTTGTGAATGGATGCCTTCATTACAAACCTTATGTTAGATGCTACATGGATCACCCTTGAAAGGTTGTTATCACTTGTGCAAGGAAAATAGTAATTTCCCCAAGATAATCACCATATCGAGCCCCCATCGACATTAACACTCAGCTAATATGGCATCCAATATCCATTGCGTGTTATTGGACTGTGATATTCTGAGGAGTCTTTGGGTGTGTTCTTAAGTCAGTGAACAAGTGGTTTCAATCTCTACTTAGCATAAGGAAGGATAGGTGTGTCTGATTATAATGATTGCTTGGTGTGTTCTAAATACAAATTTAGATAATTCCCCCCAATTGAACAAGCACAGAGCATTTACAAGAATTTAAAAACACCTAATAGTCACTGGAATCTGACAGATATGACCCACTTTCCAAAATTCAATGAAACTGACAATTTCCTGACATCATAAGATCGCATCCCTAGTTCCAAGATCACATCCCGTATCCTAGATCACATATGTTCAAACCTAGATTATGTCTGGTAGTTACACCATTTCTTGGATCACATATGGGACAGTGAGCACTTCCATACCTTCCAGAACCAAAATTTTCACATTTTTAGATACCCATTTGGCCCAATAGTAAGTTCATGTTGTCAAAACATAGTCATCTAATAACCAGAAATATTCATCTTTGAGAACCTCTTGTCACCTTACATGGTCCAAATCTACATTGTCCAATTGTGGAATCAGTTTATCCTATCAGCTACAACCAAGTTCTCAGCTCATAAACATGGTACTTTGACACCTTTTGATGCTGAAACTTTCACATTATCAGACCCACTTACACTTTGGTTCCCAACTCACAAATAGGGCACTTTGACACCCTTTGACGTTGGATCCATAAAATGATTTCAAACCCACTATTGCATCCTTGGATTCACAATCAAACATTGCAAACAATTAGACCCACTTTAAACACAAGACACTCATTGGTTCCTCAATCCGGTTTTCATGGTTATTACGAGACACAAAGCTTACTATTTTGAAAAGAACCCATTCTTAGATGGACTACCTTTGATTACATTGGAAGTGGGAGAAACTTCAAGACTCAATCCCTTATATGGTACTACACCTAGCACCACTCATACAATGACACTTGAACAAATAAACATGAACAACCAGGAATATTTTCGATGGGACGAAAGATACCATGACCAAGATAATCAAGAAGAACATGGAAAACAAGCACAAAATAACTAAGGAGGGATTCGATACTGTGAAACATATCAGGATGATGATGATGATGATGAAGATCCCATAGAGAAAGAATACCAAAGAGCTGTAAACAAAAAATGATTCAACAAAATCCTTGAAAGAGATTTGGAAGAAAATAAAGAGAAATACTTCCTAGAACTCGCTTCTTGAGGTGTGAAGTTACCAAAGGAATATGATGTAAGACAACTTAAGAAAAAAGAAGATCTTAGTCGTATGTCAATTCTAACAAGACAACTACTTGCCATGCAAGCATAAATTCAAGAGCTTAGGAAATAAAAGGACAAACCAAAGCAACAATACTCTTTGGAGACCATATGTCCTTTCCCTTTTGACAAGGGACTCAAAATGATTCCATTTCCTAAAAATATCACAATACTAACATATGACAAATACATGGGAAATTATGACCCTCAAGATCATGTGAGGGAATTTTACACAATTAGTATGGAGTTCATGCATGAGCAAACATATCTAATGAGATTATTTCCACAAAGTTTAGGTGGACAAGCTATGGATTGGTTCTCAAAGTTACCTATAGGAATCAAGACATTTGATGAACTGATGTAAAAATTCATACAACACTACTCCTACATCATCCAACACACAGTAACAATGTTGGATCTATGCAATACCAAGCAGAAAATGGGAGAATCATTCTTGAATTTCCTACAAAGATGGAGGAAAATATTTACATGATATGCTCAACAGATACCTTAAAATGAAAAAATGGACATCTTTATTAACAACTTGGTTCCTAAAATGAATTTTCCAATACAATTGCAAGGACCTCCAATTTTTGACAAAATGATAGATAGTGCCATCAAGATTGAGGAGGTCTTGATTAAGAAGGCTGACATCACTATCAATAAGGAAAATAAAGACAAGTACTATCCCACCAAAGATAAGTAAAAATATGGAAATAAGAACAAACATGTGGTTAATGACAGAGTGGTTGATACTCCTAATTCAAAACCTAAACCAGATGTTTTCAATCTCACAAAAAGTATTCAAATGAGCAAGAATCCTAATCCTACTATGACACCAATGGAAAACAAGACTTTCAATAAACCTCCTATTCGAATAGAGCCTTGGGCAGCGAGGCCTAAGAGAACATTCACACCATTGGGAGATACCTTGGAAGTGGTCTTAAAATCACTCTTGGATAAAAAAATCATCACGATTCTTGATTCTAAACCTTGGGAACCAGAAGTAAAACCCAAGTGGTGGAATGATAACGATTACTGCGATTTCCATCTCAATAAAGGACACAAAACCAACATTTATATGAAGTTGAGACATGTTATTCAAGACCTAATTGAAGAAGGCAAAGTCAAGGTGGATGGACATCACACAAATAATGACCATAAGGCATTTCAAACTCCCTTGCCAAGCTATGAAAAGGGAGAGTCTTCCAAGAGTAACAAAATTAACTACACATTCTGATAATGACAATTTAATCCATATGGTGGAACCATGTGAACACTCCATCAATATGATCACTCTAAAGGGAGTCAAAAACAAAACTGAATCTTCCAATGCCATAACATGAAGTCAAGCTAAGCTCACTCTCAAAGGGGCTTCTACATCTAACACACTAGCTATGACTACAACAACATCTAAGAAAGTAGTAAAAACCTCCAAATTTTAATCTTGTGGAACAGTTACAAAAGACACCCACTCAAATATCTATCCTAGAGTTGTTGAAAATCTCCCCTAGTCATAGGGAAATTCTTGATCAATCCCTACTTAGCACCAATGTACCAAAATATCTAGATGTGGATAGATTCCAAGCTATGGTTGGTCACTTTAATTCCCCACATTACTTATCTTTTTATGAAGAAGATGATAAATCATTGAACCAACCTCTACATTTAGAAGTCCTCATTCATAAACACCATGTCAAACATGTCTTGATAGATGAAGGTGCTGGTTTGAACATTTGCACATATAACTTGATAAAATAGTTGGGCTTCTTAGAACATGCAATTGATCCTTGGAGAAAGATAACTATCAAGGCTTATGATGAAGAAGAAAGATCATCCAAAGGATTAGTTGTTCTACCTATAAGAGTGGGACCAGTGGAGCAAGATGTCTTAAGTAAGATTCTTGATCTACCCCTAGCGTACAATATTGTTCTTGGAAGGCCATGGATACACTCAATGCAGGCTATGACTTCTACTTACCATCAATGCCTAAAATTTCCTCATAATGGAGTGGAGGTTACTATTCTAGTGGACACCACATACACTTGCAATAATCTCAAGAAAATAGAAAGCATGGTTCCTCACAATAAGGAAATATCTAATAAGGTGAAAACATCCAAAGAAATGGTTTTGAAAAGCTTTACTAAAAGATCAACATCCAATAAAAAAGCATGGGAGATTACAAGATATATCCCACAATATCTTTAACAGATCTTCCCATATCTCCTAGAACACAAGTAAGACCTTCATCAACATTTACACTATCCAATGGCAGTTGTCTAACTACACATGAAGGAACCGGAATGGTCAAAGAAAAAGTATCCCTTGAAGAAAAAAATGAAGAAAAGGTTTTCTTACAATGGCTTTATAAAGAACCTGAAGAAGATGGAAATGTCAAACATGTCAAGATAGCTCCAAACAAATATGGAAAGGGATATGAAATCATGAAACAAATGGGATACATAGGAAAAGAACCCTTGGGACAAAACAAACAAGGACTTGTAGAACTTATACACATGGATTTCATAAATCCTAAAGACAAGACTGGATTAGGCTTCAAAGATGCAAGATTTCATCCTACAGCAGAAAGGGGTCCTTTATTTGATAGAACAGCTGACTCAGATGATGAAGAAGAGGTAGAAGGACAACCTATTGCCTATGAAAGGTTGATGCTCTTAAAAGGAGACCCATTATCAAAAATTGGTACAAATCTTAGACAAGGACCAAATGAAGAAAAAGTAGAAGAGCCCGAAGAAGAACAAGAACAAGGGCTTCCTATTTTTGACAAACCTCATTTTGATGAGGAACTAGAAATGATGACTCCACAAGAACCATTGCAAGACAAGGAGAACCATCCTAATGAAGAAGATGAAGTACCCATGACTATTGCCCACTTCTTGGGGGTCTCAGATTATAGTCATGTAGACTCGCATGAATATGAATGGGATGTCCTTTTTGATGCTAGCATGGATGTAGAGCTAGATGTGATACACAAATTTTCTGCTAGAGTCTTAATTGAAGAAGGAGAGAGCTCTAATGCTAGACCACTAGAGTTAGATTTGCATAACACTAATATGAACTCTAATAATAACAAAAATGACTCTAATAATCCTAACATCTATTTAGAAGAAAACTTAATAGAAGACATCTTATGGGTTAATGACATTGATAATAACATCGTGTTGTCTCTTGAACCTATTGAATCTTTGTCCTTTAAATACCCTGAACTGATAGACTGGGATGAGCCTATAAACACAAGCCTATTATCTTTTGACAATGACTATGCCATAGCCTATTATCTAAATGCTTGTGAACCCTTCCTTTCTTCCACTAGTGTAAAGAGAGAAACTATGACTGAGGAGGATATCAAGTTTCTCAGTCTTAAAATGAAAAACAAAAAGGACAAGAGATTTGATGGTGAAAACCACCTAGTGGCAGTATCAGATCCTAAAAGAGAAAAAGAAAAAGACGTATCCAATGGTGAAAACCTCCTAGAGGTGCCAAAGGATGGGATTCTTGATATCCTCCCAGATCACTTTCAAGAAATATCATCAATTTTGATTGAACCTACACAACCCATTAATTTGGGAATAACGAAAGCTCCTCAATTAGTCCACATTACTCAGTCATTGACAGAAGAAGAAAAGATCCAATTCACCAATTTCTTCAAAGAAAAGAAGATCAATTTTGCTTGGTCTTATTTGAATATGCCTAGATTGGACATAGACTTAATCATGCATCACTTTTCTAATTCACCTGATATAAAACTAGTAAAGAAAACACTCAGAAAGATGAATCCACATGTGGCATTGCTAGTAAAAGAAGAATTGGAAAAGCTATTGAAAGTTGGATTCATTAGAGCTATTGATTTTGCGGTGTGGATCTCAAACATATTTCTTGTTTCTAAGACAGATAAGTCCATCAGAATCTACAAAGACTTTAGAGATCTCAACAAGGCTTTCCCTAAAGATGATTTCCCACTTCCAAACATTGATATGATTGTAGATCTAATAGCTGGCTATGAAATGTATTCATTGATGGATGGATTTTCAGTATATAATCAAATCAAAATTTATCCTGAAGACCAAGAGAAAACATCATTTACATGCACATGGGGAACATACTATTGGAATGTGATGCCATTCGGTCTTAAGAATGCAAGTGAAACTTATCAAAGAGAAATGACCACAATATTCCATGACATGATGCATAAGAACATGGAGGACTACGTAGATTACACCTTGGCTAAGTCAAAGATAAGAGCTACACACATAGAAGACCTAAGGAATATCTTTGACATAATGGAATAGTTCCAATTAAGACTTAATCCTAAGAAGTGCACATTTGGCGTGTCATCTGGAAAACTGTTAGGGTTCATAGTTTCAAAAAAGGGAATTGAAGTGGATCCATCAAAAGTAAAAGCTATTCTAGAGATGCAACCACCAGGAACATTAGTCAAATGAGAACACTACAAGGAAAGCTTCAATCCATAAGAAGATTCATCTCTCAACTGGTGGATAAAGCACAACCTTTCACAAAGTTGATGCGGAAAGGAACCACATTCACTTGGGATGAGCAATGTGAAGAAAATTTTACCCAAGTCAAGAAATATTTGATGAATCCTCCCATTCTAATAGCACCAATTTATGGGAAACCTCTATTGCTCTACATATCAGCTATAGATACATCATTAGGATTATTGCTTGCACAAGAGGATGAGACTAAGAAAGAAAGAGCTATATATTACATCAGTAGAACTTTGGTGACATTTGAATTGAACTATTCAATGATTGAGAAGGCATGCTTAGCAGTGGTGTTTGTGTCTCAAAAAATTAGGCACTACATGTTGGCACATGAGGTGAAGCTGGTAGCTAAAATTGATCCACTCAAATACTTGTTGAACAAAGCAATGCTGATAGGAAGAATAGCTAAGTGGGTCCTAATCCTAAGTGAATTTGATATTGAATATGTGGACAAAAAATCCATTAAAGGACAAGTGATTTTCTGATCAACTTGCAGAAACACCATTATGAGATAACCAACCATTACTTGTGGAGCTCCCAGATGAATCTATCGTGCACTTGACAGAACACTCCTGGAAAATGTATTTTGATGGCTCCTTCACACAGCAGGGATCACGAGCTGGATGCTTATTCATCACACCACAAGGATATAAGATTCCCAAGGCATACAAAATGATGTTTCCATGCACCAACAATATAATAGAGTATGAAGCTCTTGTGAATGGGCTCAAGCTTGCAATAGAGTGGAAAATTATTGAATTACACATCTATGGAGATTCACAACTTATTATCAATCAAGTGAATAGTGACTATCATACTAAAGATGAAAAGCTAATGCCCTACAAAAAAATGGTGGATGAATTGAAAAAGTACTTCATCTTCATTACATTTCAACAAATTCCAAGATTAGAGAATAGAGCAGCTGATGCAATGGCTACTTTAGCATCCATGTTACAATTTGAGGAACATCAATTTTTCTATGACTTCTTGGTGGAAGAAATCCCTTTCCCAGCTTATGACTCACCTGAATCCCAAATTTTTGGTGCACTAGAAACCCAAGTGTTGTTCAAATATTCTCATATCTACTCCTATCTTAAAAACCAAACAATTCCTGAAGGCTATTCTAGATATGAAAAGAGATCCCTCGTAAGAGAAGCATCGCATTACATAATCATTGCTAATGACTTGTTTAGACATAGTCTAGATGGTACACTTCTTAGGTGTTTAGAACATGAAGAGTCTAATCATGTATTAAAAGAAGTCCATGAAGGTGTGTGTGGATCACACTCAAATGGTTTTTCATTAGCAAAGAAAGTTTTAAGAGTTGGGTATTATTGGCCCACTATGGAGAAAGATGCCATCCACTTTACAAAAACTTGTAAGAAATGCCAGATCCATGGCAACCTGATACATGCACTAGCTAGAGAGTTGATTCCCTTCATAACACATTGGCCATTTTAGTAGTGGGCCTTTGATTTGGTTGGTCAGATTTACCCTAATTCATCAAGCGGGCATAAATACATCATCACCGTAACTAAGTATTTCACAAAATGGGTGGAAGCTGTCCCACTATCTAATGTAACTAGAAAACAAGTTTCCATGTTTATCTTGAACTACATTATCTATCATTATGGCATACCCTCATCAATTGTGACTGACAATGGGGGTCAATTAAAAAACAAAGACATATATGAGTTTTGTCTTCAATTCAAAATCACCCAGCACTATTCCTCGATCTATTACCCTCAAGGTAACGGATAGGCTGAAGCATCAAACAAGAATATTCTAAAAATCTTGTATAGGTTAGTAAACAAATCAGGAAGGGATTGGAATTTGTAAATCAATCCAGAATTGTGGGCTTACAGGACAAGCATTAGAACACCAATTGGTGCAACTCCTTTTGTGCTAGTTTATGGATAAGAGGCAGTATTACCAGTTGAGGTAGAGATTCCATCACTGAGGGTATCGTTGAAACATCTAGTCACTAATGAGCACTATAAAATCTCTAGACTACAAGAGCTTGAATTGCTAGATGAGCCCAGTCAATAGGCATTTGATCACCTTAAAGCTTATCAAAAGAGAATGTCAAGAGGATACAACAAGAAAGTAAAACCAAGAAATTTTCAAATTGGAGATCTAGTTCTGAGAGAAAATCCTAAGAATCAGTAGAATCAAGAACAAAAAGGGAAGTTTGTGTTGGCAAGTTGTCTATACTAAGATATATGACTATATATAGTGTTTTCATTATGGCAACAAAGTCATATAGTAGTTCGGAGTCGGCGCACTAAGTGTAAAGATCAGAATTCAATTAAGTGTTGAAGATTGGACAACATATAGAGCACCAGAGACTCAAAGCATCATCACACATGTGTATAGATGAATTATGGTATGCACCCTAGAAGTTAAGGTTGTTAGACTATACTTATGCTTGGTCTAAGAGTGCATAAGTAGACATGCAAAGATATGAAAGTTACAGTCAGTTGAAGTTGTACAACCAGTGTGTGCCAATAGAGAATAGAGCATAGAGCTGACAGTTAGCATTTTGGTTTGTGATTATGTTGTAAAGGCTATGCACCCATTGTATTTAGGTTGCTGACATATGTACATGTATAATTGTAAGCACGCTTAAGCCAATTCATTTGGAAGTGTTGTTTGTAATTAGTTATAGGGCTGACCTAATCGTATAATTGGTATGAGCGCATAAATATAAGGTGTGCCCATTGTATTTGGTATGGAAGTTGGAAGAGAGTTGTGTTAAGTAGAGCAGAGGTATGAGAAGTCAGCAAAAGATGTATTAGAGCTTTGCTAGAGGTCAATGATGGGGAGGCTAGGATAGATTAGCTAGTCTATGCTCTGCTCCTTGCCCAAGGACTCAAGTGTGCTCCTGACACCTGTGGTTGATCTATAGGATACCTTCTACATTCAAGGACCCCCTGACCTACCCAACCTACCCACAAAGTTCAATAAACTCACTCATCAACATCCCATGCTTTGCATTCTAGCTACTAGCCCTTATCTAGGCTTAATAAGGTCTTTTTGACTTATGCTTCTTTCCCACACTCCAAAAATGGATTTGATAGGTTCCAAGTTGTTTTCAAGGCATTAGGCACCTGCTCAAGTCATTGATTTAGTTGGGTCTTCATCAGATTTAGGACTTGCTTTGGAAAATAGGGCTACAAGGAGGAGGCCTAATTAGCCCTCCTTCTAGTTTCTTAGGGAATTTGAGGCCCTTTTCTCAATGTTTCATCCACCTTTTCCTAAAGGAATTTGACTATAAATGACCCAATCTAATGGATTTTTTGGGTCTTGGGTGCCCATTCGATCGTATAGTACCATTCCCTATTTATGAGGGTTTCAAGGGTTTTATGACTTTTCCCTACTCCTAGCTTCACCATTGCATTTCCATGACCTTTCAGACCTTCTCCTTCACAATAATAAGTCTTCAAACATCAATCTTGACTTCCACCAAAGGGAAAGTCATGAAACTCTCCCTATCACCTGCTGGAGTTCTTTATCTGCTACTGCAACCTAGCTGGATTTCTCCAATTCGCCTAGGGCTTTGACAAGCCATTGCTTGTTCTCATTTGTTGGGGACCTTCTTTCATTATATTACAATTTGGGGACTATAGTCTTGAATTCCATAGCTCCATGGTGTTTCCACAGTGGGTTCAAGAGTTACAGACCCATATTTACAAAGCTCTCCAAAACTGGCAGAGCACCAAAAATAGTGAAAGAAACACAAACTAACACACCAAAGCTATCAATACTAATCTAATGCATTCAAAAGAAAGGAAACTAAACACACAAAGTAGTAACACAATAAGGATTCACACAACTTTGCTTGAATTTACAGGTAATCAGTCCATTAAAGGAGACTATTCCTCTCAAAAACACCAACAGTCTGGTCCTTCCGTACAGTAATAGTCAAAAATTTCTTCCAACCCATACTTTAGGGTTTTACAGGTCCTTTATAGCATTCTCCTTGGGGTGAGTGTCTAGTTAGGGCTTTTTAGCCACTTAGCTTAAGCAGTCATTACAAAAGGGAAAAGTTGCTTAGCAACTTTTAAAAGTTGCTAGCCACTTTTGAGCAACTTTTAGTTGCTTGAGTAGCCTTTGCTCACTCATTCTAAAAGACCATTTCTAGACCTTCTAAAGCACACTTGTTCTCATATAATAACCAAACACTAACTTAAGAACACTAACCTCAACTCCAAGCACTCCAAGTTGATAACATTCCTTGGATCAGTGTGCTGCTCAAACAAACTAGAAAGACCAGAGACTTCTAGGATTTAGACAATGCCTAGACTCAACAAAAACAAATGATCCAAACTCCTTGTTGACCCTTATTTAATTACATGCTTCATTACTGAATAAAGACACAACAAAATATGATGGTGAGGGTCCGCATAGAGGTGCTCCTACACCATACTCCCCCTCAGCACAAACTGAGGCACCTTGGGTTCTAGGAGAGCTAGATCAACACCAAACCTTTTGAACTATCCTTCCTCTATCTAGGTGGCTTCAAATTCAGTTTGTTCCTTCCACTTGATCAGATGCTCCATGTAGACTTGATATCTAGTTATCTTCTTCACCCTGGATTCTAGGATCTTCTCTGCTTTGGCTGGTTCCTTCTTAGGCATTGCATTGGTATCCACATCTTGTAGTACCTTTGGTGGAGCTATACCTTGCTGACTAATATCACCCTTGAATCTGATCAGGTCTACAACATTGGACACCGGTGAGATGGCTAAATCTGAAGGTAAGTCCACCTTGTAGGCATTCTCTCCATATTTGGCTAGAATCTTGCATGGGCCTACTCTCCTCATCTATAGCTTAGTAGGCATGCCTTTTTCCATCCTTGCTTTGTTAAGATGGACCATGACATAGTCCCCAATCTGAAAATACACTTCTTTCCTCTTTTCATCCACTTTAGCCTTGATTCTTTGAGTAGACTCCAAAATAGACTTCTTTACCTACTCTTGTACCTCCTTGATAGTTTGAGTGAAATCTTCAGCTTATCCACTCTTCAACTCCATGGAACATAAGTCTCTCAACTCACACACTCCTCTAGGGTGTCTTCGATACACTATCTCAAAAGGACTTCTTCCTGTGATCTTGTTGACACTATCATTGTAAGCATATTCAGCCTAAGATATCACAAGATCCCAAGTCTTCCCATACTCCTTTGTCAAACACCTTAGTAAGTTTCCAAGCACCCTATTAATGACCTCAGTTTGACCATCAGTTTGAGGATGGTATGCTAAACTGAAAGAGAGATTAGTTCCCAGCCTTTTCCATAAGGTTTTCCAAAAATGGCCCATGAACTTTCTATCCTTGTTTGACACAATGCTCAAAGGAAGTCCATGGATTATAACTATCTCTTTAAAGAAGAGATGTGCTACATAACTTGCATCATGAGTAGTTCTACATGGAATGAAATGACTCATCTTAGAGAACCTGTCAACAACAACATAGATGCTATCCATACCTTATTTGGTTTTAGGGAGCCCAACCACAAAGTCCATACTTACACATTCCCAAGGCCTATTTGGAACTGGTAGAGGTTGATAGAGTCCTACATTGCTTGAACCTCCTTTAGCTCTTTGACATACTCCACATTGCTCAGCATACCTCCTGACATCCCTTGCTAGCTTAGGCCAAAAGTAGTATCTCTGTACTAACTCCAATGTCTTGTTTATGCCAAAATGTCCACTTAGGCTGCCATTATGCTTTTCTTGGATCATATTTTCCCTCATGGATCCTCTAGGTACACAAAGATGATTACCTTTAAACAACAGTCCATTCTGAAGAGTGTAATCTGCAAACTCACCATGAAAATGGTTCTCAAAATCTAGGCACACCTTGTAGGCTTGTGAGAAGTCTTCATCCTCCTCATATAAGTCTGTGAAACCTGCTATTCCAATGGTTTGCAGCTATACCTCTTGGACAGTCAATAACTTCCTACTCAAGGCATCCGCTACCTTGTTGAGCTGCCCTTTCTTATGCTTGATTGTGAAGGTAAAGGATTGGAGATATTCCATCCACTTCAAGTGCCTATTACTAAGCTTCTCCTAAGTGTTTATGTAGCTTAAAGCCTGATTATTAGTAAATACAACAAATTCTTTTGGTAAAAGGTAATGCCTCCACTTCTTGAGAGATTGTACTAATGCATACAACTCCAAGTCATAAGCTGAATACTTCTTCTTTGCCTTATTGATTTTCTCACTGAAGAATGCCATAGGCCTTCCTTCCTAACTCAATACACCCCCTACTATTGTACCACTTGCATCACATTCAATGGTAAACAATTTGTCAAAAGTAGGTAAGAGTAGGATAGGTTTAGTAGCTACCTCTCGCTTCAATGTTTGGAATGTTTTCTTACCTGCCTCATTCCATTTGAACTTTTTTTTCAGTCCTCCTTTGATGGTGTCTAATACTGGTGCACAAATCCCACTAAATTTTCTTACAAACTTTCTATAAAATTGTGCTAAACCATGAAAAATTCTAACTTTAGTCCCTGTTGTAGGAGCAGGCCAATTCAAGATTTCCTCTACCTTGCTTGGGTCCACTTTTAGAGTACCCTTGGACACCACAAAGCCCAAATAAACCAACTCTTGTTGCATGAACTCACACTTTCCCAGATTGATGGCTAGTTTCTCTTCATGTAGCTTCTTCATAACCAACCTTAAGTGCTCAAAGTGTTTTGCTTTTGTCTTGCTATAGATGAGTATATAATCTAGATACACCACCACAAATCTACCTATGAAGTCCTTCAAGACCTCATTCATTAACCTCATGAAGGTGCTTGGGGCATTAGTAAGCCCAAATGGCATTACAAGCCATTCATACAAACCATCTATGGTCTTAAAAGTGATCTTCCACTCATCACCTTCCTTAATTCTGATTTGGCGATAACCACTCTTCAAATCCAGCTTAATGAAGTACATAGCACCTCCTAAGCAATCCATCAAATCCTCTATTCTTGGAATTGGGAACCTATACCTGATAGTGATCCTATTAATAGCCCTTGAATCTATGCAAAGTCTCCATTTTCCTCCTTTCTTGGATGCTAAGACCACTGTGACTACACATGGACTAATACTCTTCTTGATTAGCCCTTGATCCAATAACTCTTGCACTTGTCTTGCTACTTCTTTGTTATGATCCGAGGTAAGCTTGTAGGCTGCTTTTTTGGGTAGAGAAGAACCAAGTACAAAGTCAATTTGATGACTTATAGCTCTTCTTGGAGGTAAGGTGGCAGGGGTTCCATCACTTACTATATCTCTGTATTCTTCCAACATTTGCTGCACTTCTAATGGTAAATCTGCCTACATCTTCTTGTCCTCCTCCTTTGGTTTTACCATAATAGCACATCCTATGGTCTCCTCATCCTGTAGAGCATGTAGAAACTCCTTACCACTACTAATAAACACAATAGGTGTCTTAGAAGTTCCCTCTTCACTCTCTGTTAAGGACTGAATTTTGAAAGTCCTCCCATCCTTCTTGAAAGAAATGGAGTTTTCCTCTCCATCATAGATCATCTTCCTATCAAATTTCCATGGTCTTCCCAATAGAAGATGGCATGCATCCATGGGTAAGACATCACAAAGCACTTTGTCTTTATAGCCTCCAATGGAAAACTCTACCCATGTCTGCTCATTAACTAGCACACTTTGCTCCTAGTTCAACCAAGTCACCTTGTAGGGTTTGCATGGGGAACCTTTATAAGTTTTAGCTTCTTTTCTACTTCCTCTTCTATGATGTTATCAGTAGACCCTAAATCTACTATAACCTTGCAAACCTTGCCTTGTACCTTGCACTTGACTCTAAAAAGATCCCTTCTTTGCTTGGGTTCACCTTGATTAGGCTGTCTAATAAGTACCCTCCTGAACATTAAGTTCTCACCCATTTCTGATTCCAATTTGCTGACCTCATTAGTGCATGAGCTGCTATTGTCCTCTTGGGTATGTAAGGAAACTCAGGTGCAGAAACAACTTCCTACGCTAATCTCTATAGGAGAGTATTGTGCAAATTCTTATACATCCTTACAATTTCAGATTCGTTAACTACTTTAACAAAGATATTGCAACCACATACCATACATACAGAAAAATAGAGAATGACACAATGATATACCCTGGGGAAAACCTTTCAGTAAAAAACCCCAGCACTTCAAAACCTGCACAATGTATTATCTTCAACACAAAGATTACAATACACTTGCAATGCAAGTTCTTTCAGGAAATGAGAGACAAAGCCAACAAGACTTAAATTTTTTTATATCTCTCCCATAGGAGTAGCATCATATATATAGACTCCTCTGGACCCAAAAATAGGTACAACCACCAAGACCCATGCACAAAGCCACATGTACATAGTTGTTTCATGCAATCCCAAGAATAGGCATCCATCCCTAGAATAGACTATGATAGCTTGTCATAGAATCCACCAAAAATAACGGTCACAAGAGAAGTGTAAGAGAATCTATCATACCAACCTATTTTTGGCATATTCTCTTACACACACCAACCACTTCTTCTTGGGTGCCCAAATAGGCCCAAGTCATAAGATGCTCTTACACCTGTCATAGCACATTCCTTAAATAGTTCTTATGCATCATAGGAATCCGTCATGATCTCCTTATGCACAAGATGTCGACACATCAAGTGGAGTGACACATCAACATGCCAACTAGACATGTACACTCACACTTAATTACATTATTTGCAAAAAATACATTTAAAAAACAAATAATAAGAATAGGAATTATCCAAGGTTGAGACACCTTATTCCTAACATTCTCCCACTTGTCGAACACCTTGTAAGAGCAACAGGAACATAACAGGAACTTTAATTGCTATAGGCCAAAAGGCCCATAGACTCCAAACACCATCTAAACTTCTCAGTGCCCACTGGTTTCATTAATGCATCTGCAACATTCTTCACAGTATCTACCTTCTCCAAATTTACCTTTCCATCTTCCACCATATCTCTCACAAAGTGAAACTGCACATCAAGGTGCTTCGTTCTGGCATGGAAAGTTGGATTCTTTGCAAGGCAAATAGCGCTCTGATTGTCACACCAAATAGTAATCTGTTCTGCATCAACACCAACATCAAAACACAATCTTCTAAGCCAAATGGCTTCTTTACAAGCATGAGTAGCAGCCATGTACTCAGCTTCTGTAGTGGACAAAGCAACCACAGGTTGTCGCTTACTCATCCAACTAATGGCACCACCAAACATAGTGAACACATAAGCACTGGTGGATCTCCTGCTATCAATATCACCTACCCAATCTGAATCCACAAACCCATGAATACAAACTAAATGCAGAGATCTAGAAGAGTTACCATGATAACATATGGAGTAATCTGATGTACCCCTCAAATATCTAAATACTCGCTTAACTACATCCCAATGTACCCGTCCAGGATTAGCCATAAACTAACTCAGGACTCCCACTGCTTGGGCAATGTCTGGTCTAGTACAGACCATAGCATACATAAGACTGCCAACTGCACTAGCATAAGGTACTCTACTCATGTCCTCCACCTCACTAGGAGATTTTGGACAATCATCTACAGATAACTTTGTTCCCATAGAAATAGGAACACATAGTGGTCTACAATCTGCCATGCTGAACTTGTCCAACACAGACTTCACATACTTACTTTGACTCAACCAAAGTTTTTTGTTAGACTTGTCTCTACTGATTTCCATACCCAAGATGTACCTAGCTGCCCCAAGATCTTTCATCTCAAACTGTGCTGACAACTGAGATTTAAAATCAGAAATCATACCCTTACCCTTCCCAAACAACAACATATCATCAACATATAATGCAACAATAAGAAGGCGATCATTTTCAACTCTAAAATAAACACAATGATCTACTTTTGATCTTACAAATCCAATTGACAACACAAAGGCATCAAACTTAAGGTACCACATCCTAGGAGATTGCTTCAAACCATATAGAGATTTCTTTAATCTGCAAACTAAGGATTCTTTACCTTTAACAATGTAGTGCTCAGGCTGTGACATATAAATCTCTTCCTCCAAATCACCATGAAGGAAAGTTGTCTTCACATCCATCTGTTCTATCTCTAAATCATATGATGTAGCAAGAGATAAGAGAAATCTAATGGATGTCAACTTTGCAACAGGAGAGAATATTTCACCATAATCTATTCCCTCTACCTGTGAATACCTCTTTGCAACCAATCTAGCTTTATACCTTTCAACACTGCCATCTGCACAGAATTTCTTCTTGAACACCCATTTACAGCCAACAGATTTTCTCCCTTTAGGCAAAGGTACAAGGTCCCAATTTTTTTTTTTCTCCAATGAAGCCATCTCATCATCCATAGCGTCAATCCAGGAACTTGCATCTTCCATGCCCAAAGCCTCTTTCACAGATCTAGGCTCATCAGT
The DNA here is from genome assembly GCA_027943335.1 of Chamaecyparis obtusa. NCBI lineage: Eukaryota > Viridiplantae > Streptophyta > Pinopsida > Cupressales > Cupressaceae > Chamaecyparis > Chamaecyparis obtusa. The sequence goes on from BSBK01011727.1 coordinate 88,874, forward strand.
GTTAGTAATCAAAGCAAAGGCACAACTAGAATCTAACATAGAATAACCAAACCTTTCTGGTTGCTTTCTTTCTCTCGTGGATCTCCTCAAGGGCTGTGGTTGAGGTTGTTCTTCCTCTTCTTCTGAACTATCAGAGCTACTAGAGCTCTCCTCATCATTAGGCCCAACATGGTCTCTCTGTTCAGTCTTCTCAGGGGTAGGAGGCAACTGAACAACATCTTTTTCCTTTTCTTTTTCATCTGGTTGTAGTACAATAGGAGAAGATGTTAGCTCTCTGAAAATAACATTTCTACTATACAACACCTTACTAGTCACGGGATCCCAAAGCTTGTATCCTTTCACACCAGCACTGTATCCGATGAAAATACATTTAACAGCTTTATTTTCCAACTTAGATCTTTTCTCCTTTGGAACATGTGCATAAGCTTCACAACCAAAAACATGAAGATGTCTAATTGAAGGCTTCTTACCAGACCACACCTCCATGGGTGTCTTACCAACAAGGGCTCATGTAGGAGATCTATTAACCAGATAGCAAGCAGTGGCCACAGCTTTGGCCCAAAACCTTTGTTCTAAACTAGTTCCACTAAGCATACTCCTAGCCTTCTCCATCAGTGTCATGTTCATTCTCTTTGCAACCCCATTTTGTTGTGGGGTATAAGGAGTTGTCTTATGCCTCTCGATACCTCATTCTTTACAGAACTATTCAAACTCTATTGAGCAAAACTCACCACCATTGTCAGTTCTCACACACTTAATCTTCTTACTAGTCTGATTCTCTACAAGAGCTTTAAATTCTTTGAAATGAATAAAGACTTGTGTCTTACTTTTAAGGAAATAAATCCACGTCCTTCTACTGTAATCATCTATGAAAGATACAAAAAATACAGACTTGGAGATTGAAGGAACTTTTACAGGACCAAATACATCAAAATGAATAAGATCCAAAACATCAGAAGATTTGTGAGAACTAGAGTAAAACTGAACACGATTTTGTTTACCATAGACACAGTGTTTGTAGAATTCAAACTCAAGATTGCAATCATTTAACCCCTCAACGAGATTTTTATTTTTTAGGGTTCTGAGACCCTTTTCACCAATGTGGCCAAATCTCATATGCCACAACATTGTCTTTTCTACAGGAAGCTTACCTTCCAAAGTATTTGCACTACCATCGAAACCAATAGCCATAGACTTCTTCACTACTTGTTTAGATGGTGAGGATGAAGAACTATTACATAGAGGAATACATGCATCTAGCTGAAATAAGGTACCTCTCCTAGTACCCCTTGCAAGCACTATCGATCCTCTCATCATCTTGCATCCTTCTTTTGAAAAAACAACTTGCACACCTACATCATTTAGCATACTTACAGATAATAGGTTTCGTGCCAAACCTGGAATGTGCATAACTCTGTTGATTCCCTTTACTCTTCCATCAGGAAATTTGATAGTGACCCTTCCGCATCCAACTATCTTTAGGTGAGAATCATCACCCAAGTACACCTTTCCACCATCGAACTCTTCATATTTTGAGAACCAGTTTTGATGAGAGGTCATGTGAAAAGATGCACTCGAGTCAACCAACCACACATCATTAGATGCATGGGCTACCAAAGCTGCGATGAATGCATCGCCATCTTCTTGAGATCTTTCTGAAGCTGAATCTAAACCTTTCTTCTTCTTCTTCGGCTCTTTGCAGTCTTTACGGAAGTGCCCAAATTTATCACAGCTCCAACATTTTGCCTTGGACTTATTGGAAGTCTTTGACTTCCCATGGGATTTGGATCTACCCTTATTGTCAGACTTATTGTCATTTTTCTTCCCTCTTTCAGTGGATCTCCCACGAATAGCAAGGGCTTCTTTTTCTGAAACGGAAGCCTTTCTCTGCATCTCCTCTGATAGCAGCGAAGACACCACATCATCCATTTTGAAGGTGACTAAAGTGCTTCTAAGAGCCATCACAAGATGGTCCCATGAATCCGGTGAAGAACACAAAAGTGTGTAGCAACGATCCTCCTCCTCTAACTTGACACCAACTGATGTCAATTGTGCAGCCAGCAGATTAAATGCATTTAAATGATCCGTTAAGGATCCACCTTCCTCCATTCATAGAGAGTACAACTTCTTCCTTAGGAACAAATTTTTCACCAGAGATTTGGCCTGATACACGGCCGCAAGTCTTTCCCACAAACTATTTGCGATTTTCTCATCTAGAACATTTAGAAGAACTGCATCGGTTAAACAGAGTCTTATGAGACCCTTAGCTTTACGGTCTTTGATATCCCAATCTGCTTGAGCTATAGTTGCTGGTCTTGTAGCACTTGAAGTCACTTCCCATAGGTCATGATCTTCCAACATGTCTTCCATCTTGAGTTTCCACAACTCGAAATTAGTGCCATTAAATTTCTCCACCTCCATTCTTCCATATGATGAACTTGCCATCTCAATCTGAAAATAAGATTCTGAATGCTCTACAAAAAACTCCCACTCAACTTGAGATTAGCTCAAAAAACCCTACCCAACAACTAGGATCAAAAGTTGATCAAGCTTTGATACCACTTGTAAGGAAACTTAGGTGTAGAAACAGCTTCCTACACTAATCTCTATGGGAGAGTATTGTGCAAATTCTTATAAATCCTTAAAATTTTAGATTTGTTAACTACTTTAACAAAGATATTGCAACCACATACCATACATACAGAAAAATAGAGAATGACACAATGATATACCCTGGGGAAAACCTTTCAGTAAAAAACCCCAGCACTTCAAAACCTGCACAATGTATTATCTTCAACACAAAGATTACAATACACTTGCAATGCAAGTTCTTTCAGGAAATGAGAGACAAAGCCAACAAGACTTAAATTTTTTTATATCTCTCCCATAGGAGTAGCATCATATATATAGACTCCTCTAGACCCAAAAATAGGCACAACCACCAAGACCCATGCACAAAGCCACATGTACACAGTTGTTACATGCAATCCCAAGAATAGGTGTCCATCCCTAGAATAGACTATGATAGCTTGTCATAGAATCCGCCAAAAATAACGGTCACAAGAGAAGTGTAAGAGAATCTATCATACCAACCTATTTTTGGCATATTCTCTTACACACACCAACCACTTCTTCTTGGGTGCCCAAATAGGCCCAAGTCATAAGATGCTCTTACACCTGTCATAGCACATTCCTTAAATAGTTCTTACACATCATAGGAATCTATCATGACCATTTTAGTCATGATCTCCTTATGCACAAGATGCTGACACATCAAGTGGAGTGACACATCAACATGCCAACTAGACATGTACACTCACACTTAATTACATTATTTGCAAAAAATACATTTACAAAACAAATAATAAGAATAGGAATTATCCAAGGTTGAGACACCTTATTCCTAACAGGGTATAGGCTACCCTAGGCTACCCTCTTCTCATTATGTGAAGCTAATGGTTTATCAGGACACCTATAGGTAGGGTGTCCAAGCTGTCCACACTGATAGCACTTCATGGTGGCAAAGTAGGAGTTGCTCCTTCCTGTTCCTCTTCCTCTGTTTCCTTGAGAACCTCTTCCTCTACCATAAGATCCTCTTGTACTAATTTATAAACTTTGTTCCAAGAGTCTTCTCTCACCTTGGTTTCTTGATTCACCACCTCTACTAGAACCTCCTCTTTGACCTCCTCTAGAGTCTCTACCTCTTCCTCTATTCTTTGAATTAGGTTCTTGCTTTCTCCTCTGCTTGTCTTCAAGTTTTTGTGCCATATGCTGACATCCAAGTATGGTGGTAGGAGTGAACAAACTCATCTCTTTTGCTATGCTCAATTTCAAGCCATTGAGGTACCTTGCCACTTTAATGCTTTCATCTTCTTGGATCCTGGATCTCAAGCTTAACTTGTGGAACTCTTCAGTATATGTAGCTACATCCATCTCCTTTTGTCTAAGTGTCAACCTTTTCATATGCTACTGTATTTCATAATCAGCTAGTAATTATGCTTCCCTGACTTTGTTGACCATATCTTTCCAATTAGAGATTGGATTCTTTCCCTCTTTCTCCCTTTCACCTTGCAAGTAGTTCCACTAGGTTAATGCTTGTCCTCTCAACCTAGATTTGGCCACTTTGACCTTTTGTGCCTCTGAGATCTCTTCACATTTGAAGTGATTCTCTATGCCCTCAATCCATTGCATCACAAGCTCAGTATCCATCCTGCTAGTCAATAATGGGACACCTTCCAGTGCTTTACCTGTGATAGCTTCAGGGCTTTGAGAAATTTCTCATCTTGTGTTGGAGGATCAGGTGTAGGTACATCATCATCAAGAGTCTTCTCTTTCCCCTTAGCATCCTACTCCTCCATTCTAACATTCACCTTATCTACTTTTGCTTGGACATCATCCAAGAGTTGCTCCATTTGCATCAATCTTTCCTGCAGGAGTCTATTAGCTTCCTCCTGATCTTCTACCTTCTTAGAAAGCTCTGCATTGGTCACCATTTTCTTCTTTTGAGATGATCCAATTGATTGTTCTGGTGGTTGAAACATCCACCTTTCACTTCCCAAGCCTTAAGAGGCTCTGATACCAATTTGATGGGGAGGTGAGCATAGACTAGCTAGTCTATCCTAGCCTCCCTATCAGTCAAAGCATCAGTGCACCAAAGGAACTAATCTTATAAGTAGTGTCACAGTGAACAGTTCACCTATAGATATAGTGTGTATCTAATTCAGAAGGTTGAAGCCTTCATCATTTGAGCAGTGAGCTCTAGGACAGTGAGTCCACTCCCCTAACAGGGATAATTGTAAAAGACTCCTAACAGGGTCCAACCCTTAACAAGGTCTACTGTACTTAAATCATTGTAAAGCTATTCCTAATAGGGTAAAGGATCTTCTAACAAGGATCACAAAACACTAGTGCAGATTATTAGTGGGTATCAAGTCCCACCAAAGTTTTTACCTATTTGGGTTTCCCCGTAACCATATTGGTGTCATGTGTTGATTTCATGTTTCATGTTTATGTGAATGTTTAATTCAGTTCTTAAGAATTTATGTTCTGCATAAAGATTAAAGTAAAAATTTAAAATATAGTGAACACTGATTCACCCCCCCCCCCCCCCTCAGTGTTCCCATTCCTAACAGTTTGAACCCAACTGGTTGGGTCCCTTTGTCATTACAACATCATTTGGATCAGGAGCCTATCAATTGGCTATGCCTGAAGGAGATGTTTTACTAGATCCTATCAATACTCTACATTTGAAAAGGTTTTATGCCTAAAATTCTTGAGAAAGCTCTTGTACAGTGAAAAGAGTCTTGAAAAGAGTTCAAAAACAACAAATATGGATCTTAAAAAAAATCAAAAACAATGGAAAAAGTCCTAAAAAAATTACCATCTTGGTGAAAACCTAGCAAATAGGCACCTTGGTGAGTCCAAAAAAAATAGGAAAAGAGAAAAATACAAAAAAAATAGAAAAAGAAAAAAGAACAAAAAAATTGGAAAAAAGAAAAAGTGTCTTGGTGAAAACCTGGTAAATAGGCACCATGATAGAAAAAATAGAAAAGGTTTGGCCAAGTGGTGAAAACCTGGTAAACATGTGCTACTTGTAATCAATGCTTCATCTATCAAGAAAACGCTTGCGCATTTGGCCTATGTAAATATCGGTTTGTATATATCCTTCAGTCACTTTTGTGACGCGCCAAATCCTAAGAGAACTGTCAAAAAATTGTGCCTTCCTAAGACTGGAATCTGTCCACATTAGGGTCCTAGGTAAACTATTTTCCCTAGGGGGCATTTGATCAAGTTCACATTTGTTGACAAGATGTTGAGTCTGCAATTGACAATAAACTATGAACAAAGGTATTGTTAAATGCCAACCACTAGACCAAAATGTGTTTCTCAACATAATGTCATGGTGAAAGAGTGTTTCTAAACACTAAACAAGTGAGACACTTATGGATGAAAGAAAATCTTTGATTGATAATAGTTCTTATGCATGTGTTTGAAAAATTAATCAAGAGTGTTTTTCAACACTATAATCACAACTATCTGTTTCTTTTAAGAAAATACAATGATCATGTTAAAAGGACAATGAACTTTTCTTATTATCAATTTTTGATTGTTATGTTTCCTTGAGCGACTCGATGATGTCTTTGGACTAGAGAAACAAGGACTGGGGGCATAACATTTTATTTGTCTTCTATTTGTGGTAATAATTCCGATGATCTAGGGTGATCATGGGGAATGAGTGTCTACTATAAGTGCCTCCATCATGATTGGAACACCATGTATACCTCGACTTGTTTCCTATGAAAACCTTAGTGAGGTCAGATTTAGTTCTTTTCCTGTTTAAAAACTAACAAATAAACTACTTCTTAGTAAGGTGCATGGTAAGTCAGATTATACCCTAGGATATGAATACGAAAAGAAAGGTCACTGCGGGTATATATTTACACATTATGCACCAAAAAAGAAATAGTTTATATCAAACAGGAAGTAACTAATGAAAAATTCTAGCTATGTGCTTTAGTGTTTAGGTTATCTTTCAACATGGCGAATAAAAATGAAGTATTCATATTTTCAGGATTGCTAAATCTATCAGTGAAAATTGTACTATCCTAATGAGGTCCCGCTAACAAAGGCTCTATGATGAAAAACAACCCGCTTTGAATAAACAGTGACTGTCCTAGGTGTCTTAGTCTGGGTGCATTTCATTGGTTAATTGCATTAGGGTTCATTTTAGTTGCATATCATATTAATGTGCATTAGGTTCATTTAGATGCATTTCATTGTCTTTAGTTGCATTGAAATTCATTTTTAAATTGCATTCATTTTAATATAGTTGCATTCATTTTAAGTTGCATAAACATGAATGTGTGGATTCAACTATTTGGGTAAAAGCACAAAGATGTGTCACGTTTCAGGACAACTTATCAGCACAGCTGAATTTGAGTATTTCTAACTAAAATTATTTTTTGTCAAACATATGGTCTAGCTAGATTCATTCTAGCTAAGTTAGATAAGTTTTTCAACTTTTCCAATTGGAAATATCTATTAAATGAATGCCAATTACTAAAGAAATAAAATTATTTCAGAAAAGTGTTGTTTCAATAACTCCTACTCTTTTTAATGATATTTTTTTACAAATATAAAAATACCCTCTTTTTAGAGCATAGAGTCCAGATTATCATCATATAATCATTATAGTATTTTAATTAGATATAATATATTATAATTTCAAAATACTACAAGTAGGTATTTTAACATTCGAGAACAAGCTGCTTCAAAAATAGAAAAAAATAGTAAAGCATATCAAAAAAATTGAAATTTTATATTTAACACTAGAGGAGAGAGTTCTCTTCAAGAATGTGTAATTTTTTTTTTGAATAATGTAGATTTGATAGGGGAAATTTGGTGGGAGATGAAAACTGTCGATTTCAGGTATGTTCAACTTTGAGTAGTTATAACGGAGAAAATATACATTGAAAACCATTTTTTCTTCTTTTCTGCACTAGCTATAGATTTCATCTCTAACATATTTTGAAATCAAAGGAAAAAAAGATTATTTGTATATACTTTTTTGGTGGGAACAAGATCCTTGCTTTTCAGTATTTTTCAACAAGTAAAAAATAGACTTCAAAAATTAAAAAACTATGTGAATTCTTGTTCGAAAATTTTTTAAAAAATTATAGGCATGAACTTCATCCACTTTTAAATATTTTATAAGTTTACATCATCTCTGGAAATTCTAAACATAAATGCCATTTTTATGTTGTTAAAGTTAAAAATTTTGTGTGTTGTTGACCTTTTCCTTTATAAAAGTGTGACACAGCTTTGTACTTCTACCCATCTAAAACATGGATATAAGTTGAAAATCTATCTAAAATATTTTGATATGAGCTAAAAATTCTAGAAGCATTAACCATTTGACATGTGTGACCAAGTACATCATGAAATCATAAAGAACTAAAACTAAAATGACTGAGTATAAATCACTGATATCCATTGGCATTCATAAATCCATTTCATATCATAAGACCATTTGCATTATGCATTCATATTCATTCATACATAAATAAAAGTGAGATGTCCATACATCATATTGCAATACATCTCGTGCATCCATTTCCATACATGAAATATAGTTGCATCCATACATAAATAAAAGATTTGGGAAAATAACAAAAACATGAGCATATATCAGTGAAATATATCATGACATCATCTTATCATCATCTAATCTAAATCTTGACCAAGTATGACAATTGCATCAATATCCAAAGCATAATATAAATGTCATATATCCAACATGTGCAAAAAAATTAAAAGCCATCAGAGATCAGATACCAGTATGAAAGAAACAAGATGACATCAAATCAAATAAACCATCAAATGACAAAATCAGCATAAGCATCAATATATCATTATAAATGTCCATGATAGAGTATCAAGAATGTCCATAAGCAAGAATCAAAGTGTCAACAAATAAAAAAAGTCTGGAGGACATGAGAGTGTATCGATAAAAAATGGTACAATATACATGATATCATCAGTGGAGTACAAAATACATCAGTAATACAAATGTGAATATCAGGAGATCTAGACCTCACTGGCCCCCTCATCCTCTGCTGGAGGATTGGGAAGGGGTGCATCTGCTCTGCGAGGTGTTGGTGGAGGAGACATGGCTCCCTCAGACTGCTGAGCTATCATTGAATACAAGGGCGCTCTCTGAGCAACAGGAACCACAACACAATACAAAGTGAAATAGTAGGTGGCCCTATGTCCCTGGTGAGTAGTGGTGTGCACATATATATCCTGCTCAACCCTCACCTACGCTAGATATGTATCTTTGTGTGCTCTCAGTTGTGCTAGCTGTGCATCTCTATCCGCCCTCAGCTGAGCTATCTATATATCCCTCTCTGATCTGAGATGGGTTAACTGTGCATCTCTCTCTACCAACTACACTCTAAGGGTAGCTATCTCCACTCTCAAGGTAGCACACTCCTGCTCACACTGTAATAGTTTGTCTCCATCACCACCCGTAGGAGGATCCTAAGGTGCCTATTGTTGCTATTGATCCCGATCCCCTCCTCCTATAGCCCTCTATGCGTGCTCATATCTATGAAGTAAAGGACCTGTATCTCTCCAAGGAGGAGTAACCCGTAATCTCTACTGCCTCTGCTGACTAGACCCCACCTGGAGGCCAGCCATCTGTTGCTCCCTCAGCCTCCACCCCCACCTCTATCATCTCCTTCACCCCCACCTCTATCATCTCATCCATCTCCATCTCCTCTACCTCCATGGGCTCCATCTCACCCTCTCCCCCTATCTCTACCTTGAGCAGCTCAGCCCCGACCACCACCATCATCCTCAAGATCATAATCTAGTGCGTCCTCAATACATGGGATGGCCTCCTCAGGAGCAGTAAACCTAGGGTATGGATGTCTAAGATAATGAGCATGGCAATCATCTGTAACCCCAACATCTTGTACATCTTCCTGTATGTCCCAATCTATGCGTGCCATTTGGGAGATCTCATGTACGACAGTCTCATATACCAATCTAGCTCCCCATCGGGCCTCCTCACTCCTGATCCATGCATATATACATGTCTCGTGAGACATGCCTTGTACTCAGCCATACTGTCAGCATATGCATGTGATAAGGAACCTCTCAACAATGGAACATGTACTCCCCACCAGGTACCTACTCTAGAAGAAATATGGCATCTCCCTCGAATCTAATGGCCAGGCCTCACAGTCTATATAGGGGTGCCATACAACATCTATAACATCATCTAAAATATGATGCCAATACTCCAACTTGCCCAGATGGGGCTATTGTATAAGACCTGAATACATGAAAATATAAGGCATTCCGGTGTCACGGTGCCTATCCACTATGGGTCGTGTGACAGGGATATGCTCCCATGCCCAGATCTGTAGAACCACGCTACCAACAGTCATGGACTGCGAGTGCTGATACACGATCTCATGAAGCCCATGGTACATGAGAGCAAGGATACAACTGCCCCATGCATATCTACTAGGGGACTGGATCACCTGACTGATCACTCTAAACCAGCCACACATGAAGCCATGCTGACCCCGATCAGGCATCAATAGACCACCTATCAAACTAGCTAAATACACAAGAAGAGGGGCATTGTTGGTGACCATATGGCCCCAACTCAAATATCGACCTGTGATGGTGTCGTCCTGCAAGAATCTCATGGTGTCTGCAATCACCGCCGGCCCAAATGCCTCATACTCTATCCGGGTGCCCATGACATACACATGAAGAATCTGCCACATGTCCTCTAGTGTGATGGTCATCTCACGCATGGGTAAATGAAAGGTGTTATGCTCGGAGTGCCACCGCTCCACCAATGTCATCAGTAGACTGTGATTTACTTGAATGTTGGGTAAATGCACCAAACTCCATAAGCCGCAACATAGCACTACATGTTGATCCTCCTGGCTCAACTGATTATGCAAAGCTAAGACCTGGATAGGTCACAAGGATATAAATGACACAACATCAAAATCAGTCTACACAATAGAAAATAGGGGCACTATGTCAGCCTTAGACAAAAGCAGTTGGCTGAAAAGTTGCTTAAAGTTCAAAAAGACAAGAACAATTGATTTAAAAATCAAGAAAACCAAAAATGATCGAGAACTCCTGGATGTGACTCAAGAAATTTGGGATGCAATCCTAAAATGGGGTACGAGCCAGGAAATCCTAGATGCAGATCAGGAAATCTGGGAGGCAATTTGAGATGCCAGACGCAACTTTGTAACTAAAAAAGGAAAAAAAAGTTTGAATTTGTTTGAATTTACTGGATGCGACCCAGAGGGGTGTGATTCAGGAAATCAGGGATACAATCTGGAATGCAGGATGGGACACAGGTTTGACCAGATGTGATCCCGCATCTGGGATACGATTGAAAACAAATCTAGCTATAAAATGCTTTAAAATGTGTGAAATTCAAATTTTTCAAATTGACAAGATTCGTTATAGGGTACTCACAGGTGCGGCATAGTGTCGTGGTCAGTCGTGTTGCCTCACCATCTCAAATCAGTGCTTCTCCGCTGGGAACACCTTTGTCGCGCAGAGCTCAGTAAAAATTCAAAGGGGTAAAAGTAAAAATGAATAGTAAAAATGGACTTTTTGACCTATTTAAGCCTCTCGGGAGCCCCGGAACCCTAAAGGACAATTAATGCTCAGATGTCACAGAGGCTTAATATTAGGACCAAAAATGAAATAGGTGATTTATATCACCCAGATGCAGTAAAAATAGAGTTACAAAGCAAAGTCAACTTTCATAATGCAGAAGGCAAACATGGTCAAATTGCAGTCAAACATGGGCAAATGAGCCAAAAGCATACTGTGAGCAAGGCATATCAGTACAAAAATAATTTTCAATCAAATCAATGGTCAACAAAAGTCAAACTTTAGTCAAATGCACTTAATGAGAGCTAAACGGAGTGCAATTAATGTACAGAAAGCTTGCCAAAAGCTATAAAAAGTGATTTTCTCACTAAAGCATCAAATTTTTATGACAAGATATTGCTTATACACAAGTCAAAATTAGTCAACTCTCTCAAATTCTTGGTCAAACTTGGTCAAATAGTATTTCTTTAACTCTAAAATTGATCTAAAAGGATTGATAACACTTTCCAATTGATCTACGCTTGATCCGGGATCATTTCAATCACAACAATTCTTTGTAAATGCTTGAAACCAATTATTTTATTCGAATTCATTCTGATTTTGGTCTCGAAGGGGCATGATCATACTGCAATTCAAATGCTTTGAATCAAATTCTTCAACATTAGGGGCATGACAATTTTCTTCAATCAAGTTGAGGTTGTTAATCTATACAACATTAATCAATTTCATCACTTCAAATAAAATTGGTTACTTGTCAGCATGTTTAAATTTAACTAAAATTTCTTTTCAAAATATCCTATTGTTTTTCATTCAATAAAGTTCAGAATCGATAGTGTTGATTCTCGTTCAATCAAGCTCAAAATTGATGACCTTTTGAATCAAGTAGGATTTCGTTCGATCAAGCTCAGAATTCTCAAATTCAAAGTAGTTCTCATTACTGCTCTCTAAATCTTTTAGAGTAGAATCACTGCTCTCTAAAATAATCAAGTTCAGAGTAGTTCTCGTTGCTCTCTAAATCTCCCTGAATCAGGTGTTAGATCAGATTTTCTTTGAATCCCTATACTATTCACAAAGCAATTCAAAGAGGGGCAAATATAATCACCTAAAATTGGGCTAATAGAACCTAAGGCCCTATTTTCTCTAGTTCAGAATAATACCTTAATTATGTTAATTCGATCTTTGATTATTGACATAATTCTCACAATTTAATAAAATCAATTCAATCTTCAAATCAAGCATTTATCATCAAGGTTTCAAAAAAAAGTCAAGTCAATTAACTCTAGGCCCAATTAACTAATTCAATCCCACCAAATGCATGGCTAGAGTTATTAATTAAATGAAAATGGTAACTACCTCTTAAATCAACAAACACACTCTAATCATTAAGAGGCTTTCACATGGATCAAGGATCAAGCCAAGATGCATCTCAACCACTCCTCATAGATGCATCTCAACTGTTCAATTGCTCCTACAATCTATAAAAGAGAATTTTCAAAAGCTCATTTTCCCTTCTTAATGTTTTGAGATTTTATCCCTTCTAATCCTTCTTAACTTCTTGATGTTTTGAATTTTAATGCTTGGATTGGAGGCTTCATAATCTTTGGATTTTGAACTCTCTTGCTAATATGTTCACCCCTAATGCTTAATGCTTTGAATTTGATAGTTGTTCTCATGTTTTCATGCTTAATTCACATGATTTAGCTAATTAAGAAATCTCTCAATTGGGTTATTTGGTAAAGAATTCATGTTTTCATGCTTAATTGTGGAGTATTTCTTAGATCTAGCTTAATTTCATACATGTTGCATTTGAATCTCTCATTTTAGTGTCACATTGCCACTGTTTAAGGGTTAAATCTAAGAGCTACTAACCCCTATTTCATACTTGCACTAACTAGAGAGCAATAAGATGATTTCAGTTGTTAATTTCTATGATTTGTTTGATTAAAATTCCTAACAATTGATATAATGTCTTATTGAAGTGATGTGTTGCAAGTCACAAACTCACATACACAAATTACAGGTGACAAGTTGGGCATTATTGAAGAGTAGGAAGGAGACGTTTCTTTCAAGCCCATTAATAATAATGTTTGAAATGCACGCACACTTTAATAACAAACACAAAATAGGGCATTAAAACTTAGATTTCTATTAATTTTTATCAATTTACAAAGAAACATGAGCTATAGATCGACTCACCCACCAAGAGAGAGTGGAATTTCTCGAGCCAATAAAGAGAAATTCACTTTGAACTGCTTGTTTCTGCAATTTTCCAACATAAAATTGAACAGATTAAGTATATATCATCCCCTGAAAAATCTCCAAGTAATATTATATCATCCTCTAAAATATTTCAAAGGCAAACCCCAATTGAAACAAAATACTTCACACTTTTTGGGAGAATTTTACTGTTTAGTTCAAGATTGAATTCCCACATCTATTACATTGTTTCTACAAATATATCCTCAAGAGAAGTTATGATGGAAAAGACTACTTACTTTTCAAGGAAGAAGGAAAAAGGACTGAGAACTATGCCCCCAAAGGCATTGGTATAAGCCACAAAAATCAAGGGATTTGTACCCTTTGCCAATTGATTTCCCATGAGAATAGAGATGACAACAATAGAAATCTGAGAACCCACTAAGGAGACGATGATGGCTAAATCCTCTAAGCTAAGAGTAGAGCCTCCCATAGTGTATATTTTTTCTTTCAGGAAGCTTTCTTACATAGTACAAGGATTTACCCACATACATTCAGATATTTGGTTTTCGTAGCATATACTATATAAAGTGGGAAATCCTGCCACTCCAGCAAATGTTGCACAAGCAGGTTGTACCATCGATGGAAAGCTCTATGGAAAACATTCTTCCTTTTAGGGAATTGGCTACAGAGCCCTCCATGTTTCCCTAGGAAAATGTCTACAATATGTAGTGACGACAAAATAAAAAATCCCTCATAGAATGAATCGAATCTGCCAAGTTTGGGCTTAAAAACTGAACAAGGAGAAATCTATGCAACACATATTGGAGCTTTTGATAATCGGCTGGCTGAATTAGTTTTTAGGCAACCCTATAGCTCTATTAATTGTGTATTAGAATGTAGCCTCCTATCGAGAAACCAAAACCCCAAGACCTTTATTTTTCTGCTCTATTTTTGGCATTCTTTCTTTGTATTTCTCTGTAATCTCTTACATTGGAACCTACAATAGCTCTGCAATGTCTCTGCATCCTCGCGAAGTGTGATCAACATCATTTTAATTTTCTGCCATGGTCTTTGGAATCATGTGTTCTCTTACATTAGTAGTTATTGAGATCTTTGCAACAACCTGCAATGCCAATGCTGAATTTGCCACCTAATTATGTATTCTGCACCTCTTGTAATGCACTAGTCATGCCGGAAAAACTAGTTAATAAGCTTCACCTAGAAATGTCTGCAATCCTACATAGTCCAAAGCAATGTCATGAGGAACGTGTGTTCTCTTACATTGGGAATATATATATATATCTTCCCTGACATCCTGCAACCTTATATAAGACTAATCACAATGTGCCAAAACATTTTAAATCGAAATTTCTCTTTAAAAATATGTATCTTTGATGAAGAAAAAAATTAAATTTAAAAGTCCAAATATATAAAATCTAAATGTTAATAAAAATAAGAATAATAATCTTAATAAGATAAGATAATCTTAATAATTATTGAACTGCATATATTAGAAATAGAAATGAATTATTATTAAATAAAATAATCACATTTAAAAATAATTAAATTTAAAAATTCATTATTTTTAATTTTATTAGAATTTAAATAGTCATAAACAAATAATAATAATAACATGAACAAAAGTAGAAACTAAATATTAATAATATTATATTATATATCATCAATAACATAATGTGGTTATATAAAATGACTTTGCACTCTACTAACTTAATTCATACAACAATCTTATATATTTTAATTCTTTGTAAAATGACAGTTCATCATAGTAGCTCAGCTATCAAATTTCTTAAATTTGTTTAATAGAAGAAATCTCACATAAGCATGCACACATACGCACATTCACAACCAATTTCATCCTTTTATCCATCACTATGAACAGTAGGTCGCCCAAACAAACGAAATCGGTAATCTTCGGACGGTTAAGCTCCAATGGAAACCATCGCCTGTCGATATATCCAAGACCGGGTGGATAGACACCGATCCCAACGGACACGGATTCAAGCGGACAATATCTTCTTCCTGGTTTTGGGCATGAACAATAAATCATCTCTGCTACATCTCCATTCAATCCCATATCCCTGCACAAGAAAAAAAAAAGTCTCCATTAATATTAATGGAATCCCTTCACCTTCACCTGATCATACTACTAATCTCCCTCATTCTCATTCCCCTCTTACACCCATCCTCCGCACTCAGCCTCACTCTCAAGCGCAGAACCAATGAACAAACCACTCTCAATCCCCACGACCAATTCCAATCCCGAGTCCATTCCAGCAAGACCCGAGCCCGAAACCTGGCATCGAAATCCACAGCCCAAACACCATTACACCCACAATTCAACGACCTCTTCTTCCTCGAAATCGAGCTGGGAACCCCACCGGTGAAATTCGAGGCCTTAGCCGACCTGGGCAGCGATCTACTGTGGTTCCAATGCCTTCCATGCAATCCCTGCCTCAACGAAACATTACCCATCTTCGACCCCTCAAAATCATCAACCTACAGTCCAGTCTCCTGCAACGACACATTCTGCAACTACATTGGCCACAACTGCACCCCCAATTCCCCCTGCGCGTACACCTACAATTACGCAGTGTCCTACACAACGGGCGTCCTGTCCTACGATACAATCACCCTCGGAGACACCTCGCTCAACAATCTCACATTCGGCTGCGGGAACAATAACCAGAAGTTCGGCTATGTAGGCGGCGGCTTTGTGGGTCTGGCCAGAGGCCCATTATCCCTGTTCTCCCAATTGGGTCACCAATTGGGCGCCGCCAGATTATCATACTGTTTGCCTTCACTTTCCGATGATCAATCCCCGGCCAGTAGCCCCATGGTTTTTGGACACGATGCGGGATTCCCCGGCGCTCAGCACATTCCTCTGCCTCCCAATCCGGCGAGCCCGAGTTTCTGGTACTTGCCCATTACTGGACTCACGGTCTCTGGTGCTCCTGTTCCTCTCCCCAATGGGACTTTCGCCATTAATCCCAATGGTAGCGGCGGGCTTGTCATTGATACGGGCGTGAACATTATGTTGCTTTATCAGACCGTTTATGATTCTCTGATTACTGCCATTAAGGACGGCACTAATCGTCCTCCTTACGGTGAAGCCATGAATGAGACCAAATCTGATCTCTGCTACGATGCTTTGGATAGTGCTTTGAAGGTGGCGCCTTTGAGTTTTGTGTTTGAGGGCGGGGCGGAGTTGAAGCTTCCCTTGGAGAATTATTTTGTGAAGGCGGGAAGTATGCAGCAGTACATTTGCATTGCTGCGGCTGTGACTCCTGAGGCTTTCTCTGTCTTTGGGAACATTGCTCAGCAGAATATCCATTTCCTTTTTGATAGTGATAGCTTTACTTTCGCTTTCCGCCATGCCCAGTGTGGTCAGCTCTGAGGATATTTTGGATCGGTAGTTATTTAGGTGGAATTAGGTTAACTAGATATTAGAATCCCGCATGGACAAGGCTTCATTTTGTTGTTGTCAAATAATAAGGCCTTTGGGGAGTCAATCTGTCACTCGTAGAAATAAATATACTGGAAGAGCCATTCTCCTCTAACTTCTAAGTGATTCATGAAGAAAATAATAGAATAATATAGTTCTAATCTTCATATTATTTAATAAATTTGTTCCATGTTAAATATCTTAATTTTGACATATTATTTATAGGTCAAAAGAATAATATGAAAAAATAACTATAATATTTTTAAAAATCATTTTAAATTATCAATGAAGTTGAATAGTTTTAAATAAGACCACCATGAGTGTAACACTCCACCACCATGAGCGTAACACTCTAGTATCATAAGGGATGAGCCCAACTGCCATACTAAAAGTATGAACCTCCAATGCTGTTATCTTATGCATCTTGCTATTTTTTTAAAGTTAATAAATAATTATTATTTTTAATTTTTCTAAAAAGGTGAGTTTAATAGAAATATAACAAGGAAGATAAGGTATAATATTTATCTTTTATTTATTTAAATCAAATTGAATTCTAAATTATAATTGCTTTACTAGTTTAAAAGAGGAAATTGAATTATTCACTCTGTTAATTAAAAAAGTATAGGTGGTCAAATTTAATCTTAGTCGTTAAGTAGTTAAATAATAAGTTCCATGAGACCATGTTATTAAATTAGGGTTCTTGTTTTGTATCTAACTTTATTTGTTGTATTATCTATAGTATAACATAATATTAAATTTTGCGAGTAAATAAAATGTTTTTTTTTCTAGTTTTCCTTTTTAGCTATATGTATTTAACCACCAAGGCCATCTCAAGATTCTTGTTTATTTTTTTAGATTAGCAAATTATGATTGTGTTTAAATTTAAGAATAAGGAACAAGCCCCAACTGTAGAGAGCGCTTTTGAATGGAGCTATAACCGGCGGGAAAAGGGATCTTGACCTCCATAGAGGTTACATTCTAAAAATAGAGGGGTTTAGTAATGAACCCCGAATCATCATCCAATGAGACTTCCAATAAAATATCATATACCCAATGTTACTTAAAAAATTATAATGGATCATCTTATAATGTTAATTGTTAAGTAGTAAAATAGTAACTTCCATGGGATTGTATTATTAAAATTAAAATTCTTATTTTTTATTTAAATATATCTATTGCATTTTCCACAGTATAGGATAATATTATTGTATTTTGAAAGGAAATAAAAATCAGTTTCTCTAGTTGAGATTCTAGGGTAAATAATGACAACCAAACAATAACCCATAAATAAAATAGTTATGAATTGAGATAGTCTTTTGTTTAAATGGTAAAAGGCATACACCTAGAATTTATATTAATATAAAATAGTTACAAAGGAATATTACAAAATGACCCAATTTTAAAAATAGGGCATGACAGACTATAGCTAGAAATAGGGCTAGAGAACCCAAAGAACATAAGGGCCCATAGAACACCTATATACCAAGATAGTTGCAGAGGAAAAAAATGCAACTGAAACAATCTTTAACAACTAGATACAATTCATAATCTATAAACCCAGTTGGAACCCAGAAGGAAATATAAGCCATATACCCTGAACATATAGGAAACAATGCCTCTATTGTATGAAAATTCTTTGAAACCTAGAAGGAAGAATCCACCCAAAAAAAACAAAATATTAAAGACCCTTAACCTCAAAATTGTGAAGGACTATGCAGCAGAATAATTACTCGACACACAGGATGATTCTCCAACTTCTTGAATGATGGGTTGGGAAGGACCTTCCTGAACTTGATCTCCAACAACTTGTCTTTCATCCGCTCTTGCTAACATTTTTTGTCAAGGAGGAGGTATATATACTTGATTTGATATAAAATATAATTAAATAACATATAAATAATAGTGTATTTTAGAGTTAGGAATGGAGAAGGTTTTGATACATGGTTGATAATGAAAAAGGTTGTGGTATGCAATTGATACTAGGAATTTGATGTCAAATATGAAATCAAAAAATATTGACACCTAAACAATGATCATGAAACTATCTATAATGCTTCAATTAAACATGCATTAATTCAATTAGTGTCCACTTTTGAAAAATCTAAATCTAATGACCAAAATGAGCATTAGCATATAAAATGAACTTATGGCATGCAAATTATGTGTTCATATAAACTAAGATTCACTTGATAATAGAGACTTGCAATAATGTTAGTGGTTTTGAAAAAGTCTTTGCATATTTCCTAAAGATCTTCAACATATTACAAGCTAATTAATTCAAAGAATCTTAGGGGTTGGGTTATCTTAAATCACCTAAAGGTATAGTTTATTTTCTTCATTCTTCTATTTTTTTGCTAAATTTGATTTTTCTTTTCTTTTTAGAAATGAATTTTTAGTTCTAAAAATAGTTTGTGTTAATTCTAGAAATGTGTGTGGTATAAATTCATTATGAAAAGTTGATTTTCATTTACAACATGAAGAGAGAGGCATAATTGATATAGTCCTTTTCCTATACAATTATGCATAGACAATAATTCATCATGAGTGCCTAAGGAAGAATTCATCACAACAATATTATATAATGATAGATTGATCTTTATGCTCAATTCATGTTGTATACTAGGACATTCTCAAAAGAGCCTCTTAATCTTGTATATGAGATGTTTTCATTTTACATGGTTTATGGTAAATTATTTTTACAAATCATTTTTTGTATTGCTCTCTTATTTTCCAAAAAAATGGAGGTATATGATAGTAATTTTATAAACTTGTAGTATATAAGTATACACAAGTATTTCTAAATAGATCTATCAAAGTGATTCATAATGTTGACAAATTATTTTATTCTTATTGATAAAGTTTTTCCTCTTTCTCATGTGATCCTTTTCTCAAAATATTTTCTCTAATATATAACATAAATTATAACATCAAATTTATCTTTGATAAACAATATCTTTCTTATGTAGGTGAGTTCTCAGAGAAGAGGCTAAAATCCATTCGTAATTCCTCTCATTTCCTGGTTATCCACATGCTAGAGGTTGTTCTCAGGGAAGAATTTTTGAATGCATGTCACTGAGACCATATCAATATAGACATCTCTACTATATTTTTGACAGTTGTGCTAGAAATGGGGAAAACAAAGAAAGGGGATAAGTTTTATGCTAGAAGGTCTTCAAAAGATCATTTCTTGACTAGAATAAAGACGTGTTGGTTAATGTCGATGAGGAGAAGTGGATACCTCTCTTGCGTGACTACTATGTGGTTTTTCATCATTAGAAGGAGGTCCACAAGTTTCCTATGATTACTACCATGGAGCTAGAGGCCTTTAAAACTAAGAAGTCGATTATTGTTAGAAATATTGTGTTCTAAAGAAGCTCTTGGGGACAATTTTGAATGAGGTTGGTGATTGGATAAAAAACTACTTGAGAGATGAGTGCCTTGATAGTGAAGATGATGAGGTGGACTTTGGCATAGTTATTAAAGATGAATAGCCAAAGGATGACAAGGATGAAGGCCCAATTCACATTGTAGAGCTATTGACCCATGAGCATTATGGATAAGAATATCTAGCTAGTGATAAAGATATGAAAAAGAAGAAAATGAGGGTATCTTAAAGGTTCACAATTTTTTTATTTTTTTTTCCAAAATCTATCTATTATTGTGTGTGTGAAAATTGTACCTGATCTATAGACACAACACTTCAGTAAAACATTAGAGGTTAGCAAAAATTGAAATCATGCAATAATTGAAACTAAACTAACCAGGTGATTTACTGCCTTCTAATAGGTGTGAGTATGATGTTATCAGATTATTATCAAGATTAGTGACCTTGATGACACCTAAATGAAGGATTTGAATGCAAAAGATGGATATGGCATGAATGCAATTAACCTGTATTTTTGATATTTTCTATGCAATGATATGACAAAAAATGATATGAATCTAATCTAGAATGAACTGATATGAAATTGATCCAACAATGATATGATATGAAAACTAAATGAATGTAAAAACCAAATTGATCTCACAATAGCCTTGATTCGCAATAAGCTTTGATTCTCCAAATTCCAATTCTTCAAAATAGTTGTGCAATTCGTAGATGACTTTGGCAGAGTAAGCTCGCAAAATTATGAGATGATTTGGGATGAGCTAAAGCCTTAATTTATAGAAATCTAGGGCTTTGGGGATGCATGGAAGAAAGCCATAAATTACTCAAATAAACTCAACTTGATTTTTGAGTTATCTGAAAATAAAGATAATTTAATTCACAAAAATATGCAAATCATGCAAAAATAGCTTTTTAACTCAAATTAGAAGTTTAGATCAACTTTAAAACTCAAAAATGATGTTGAGTTCCAAAAAGTCAATAACTTGCATTGATTTTCTGATTTGGAGTTTAACTGCTCTTTGATTGTGCACATGGATAATTATGAATTAATAAATAAATAAAGTGATTTATTTCCAACTTAACTGATTTTGAAAAATAAAATAATTGATTTATGGGTTAATCAATTATTTTTTAAACTTTTATTTAAAAATAATACTATTAAAAATTGACAACTTGCTTTAATTAATTAAATAAGAATTTAATCAATTATTCATAGGATTTTAGATTTATTGTCAAAATTAAATAATATGATTTAGGAATAAATAGAATTAACTTTAATTAAATAATTAAGTGGCAGAATTAAATCTAATTAATTAAATATTTAGAATATTCAATTAATCAAACTTTAGGATAAATAAGATTTATCACCAAATAATCATTAAATTAAAGATAATTATGATGATTAGGAATATTACTAAGAATATTCCTTGATGTAAAATTTAAGATAATCAATTAGGATTTGATGATGTGCAGATGTGCCTTTGGTTAGGACTTTGATGTCGATTTCATTTGATGTGTCGATATAGAGGTTAATGAACCTATAGCCCATTTTTGGAGTATTACATTTTGCTCCTCTTTGAATTACTGTGCGAAGCGCAGTGGTTCAAAGACAGTCTGTGTATGATGTTGAAATTGATTCAAAATTGATAATTGATATGAGACAAAAGCTGATCAAAAGATTTGATATGAAGATGATAGGTCCTGAATGACCAAAGATAATGTTAACTATATCAGCAATGAACCAATGAAATAAAAATATCAAAACACCTGATTTCGAACCTTATGATTGCAAAGAAGTGAGTGACCGGTTCCAGACTCAATTGTCTTAGAAGAACCATGTATGTATCACATCTGAACCCTTCAGTTACCGAAGAATCAAGGAAATAACACAGTTGAACCGATAGTTACAAAAAAAATTGATACAAATTACAAGATTAAGAGAATACCAGATTGATTTTCCTATGAACTTCCTATAATTGTCAGCTAATTATAATTTTTTTGTCAAAAATTATTTTCCTATGAACTTCTCATAATTTCCAAATTAAAAATTAAAAAATACTCAATTAAAAAAATCATAATATTTTTTAAAAACATTTAAAGTCATAAAGTCATTTTTAATTTTTAAAACTAGCTTATATCTAATATATATGTACCACAATATTCTTTAATAAGTACAAAAATAAGTTATAAAATTAATGTCAAAATTTATTTTTATTATCTTTTTCTTAATATTTATAATAAAAATTAAATTAAATTATTTTAATAATTTAAGATTTTGAAATAAAATAAAAGAAATCATAATGTTTTTATATTATTTCTTAAATATTTAAAAGTAAATCAAATTATTTGTATTGAGTCTAAGATTTCCATGCTATAAAGGATGAGTTGGAAATCATAAGTTGAATGACTTTGAGACAATAGATACCTGTCAATTCTTAATTTTTAGTTAAAAAATCTGTTATATAAAAAATTACACAAAAACATAAAAAATAATAATATTTCTCTTTTTTTAAAAAAATTTGAAAGTAACAAAGTAGGTTCAAAGATAAATCTAGTTGAATGTACTATAATGCACTAGAAATCATAGGTTGAATGACTTTGAGACAACATACCTCTCAATCATTAATTTACAGGTTGAATGACTTTGAAACAACATACCTTAATCATTAATTCATAGGTTGAATGACTTTGAAACAACATACAATCATTAATTCTTAGCTTAAAAGATCACAACATAGAACTTGCACTTCAATATTACTTAAAAACGAATGTGAATGATACCCATATTAGACTATAAAAAATAAGGTGGAAATCATAAGTTAAATGACTTTATGTCAATAAATACATCTTAATCCTTAATTTAAAAAAAAACTCCACTTCCAACTCATGCTCCTATATCACAAACTACACAAAACCAAATAAAATGTGAAAAGGAAATGGTGCACATATCCAGAGCGTTAGGATTCTTCCTACCATTTCACGGTAATCTCGAAAATGAACTATTTCAGCGTACCTATTCTACAAGAATTACAATCTGAACATAATGAGAGGAGAGAAAAACGGAAATGCAACCACATCCAGCTTATCCCTACTCTCTTTCTCTCTAAATCTTCGGAGATAAACTGACTTGGTAAGTGCAAATTGATGGTGAGAACTCAAAACTTAGAATAGAAGACGACGTACGATAAATCCTATGCCACATTCCAAGTAAAAACCCAAACAGAAATTCTCAAGATTGCTTTATTCCGAACAAGGAAATAACAATAGGGCAGATCCCTTACAATCAGCAGAAAAATGATAAAATATATTCTAAGAATCACCTATAAAATGTTTATAGGTGTTTGAAATTGGGAGGAAGTTGTACACAGTTCTGTAATCATTCAGAGCCATTGTTCTGCATAGAATCAAATAGCTATTGTTTACCATGATGGAAGGGCTCAATTTTGGGCATATGGCCCTCAAAATGGTGCTCCTCCTCTTGATCTGCATTCTCCCTGTAATGGCGTTGGGCAGTTCTTTTGCCGATCAAAGGGCGACTTTGAGGCGAGTCGATGATCAGAGCTCTCTGAGTTTCAGAGAGAGATTTGTGGCTGCCGTGGAGAGAAGTAACAGACGAGTTGAGAATATAAGGGGTGTGATAAAGAGGGCGTCGGAGTTCAAATCTCTGGAGGCTGAATCGGAGGGTGGTGGAATTCGAACCACGGTTGTTGCGGGAGAAGGAGAGTATCTGATTGAGGTGGGGGTGGGAAGCCCGGCAGTGCAATTCCAGGGAATTGCAGACACGGGGAGTGATGTGCTGTGGACTCAATGCAAACCATGTAAACTCTGCTTCAAACAACCCACGCCCATCTTCGACCCCTCCAAATCCTCCACCTACCGTGCTGCTAAATGCAATGATTCTCTCTGCCAAGAGCTTTCGAGAGGGGCTGCATGCAGGAGTAACTGCAGGTAGGCGGGGTTTACCTATAACTTTGTATATTGTTATTGTTTTTGGATTGGTTGGAGATCCTTATTTGAGGAACTCTTTGTATGTTTTGGGTATTATTACATTGGAAGGTATGGACACATTCTAATCTTTGTTTTGTCTAAGTGGCTCATTTTAATCGGATTTGAATTTCTAGGGTCTACTTATAAGATGAGCCGTGTGAACGAATCAAATCTTATAGTATGATGTTTAAGTCAAAACCACAAGATCTATGAGCTCAACAACCTAATAGAATCTTGATTGATTTGTCACAAGATCAGTTGGGCTTCAATAACGCTCTATAAGCTTCGACTTATTTAGGTAGCTCATCTGAAATCAGACTTATTTCTACCTAGTAGTGTGATTTCAAATGAGCCACATAAGCAAGTAGAAGCTTAGAGTGTGATGTTTAAGACAAAATCATAAGATCTGTGAGCTCAAGAACTCGTAGAATCTTGATAGATTTCTCACAAGATCGGCTGATTGAACAACTCTCTAAGCTTTGACTTGTTTAGGTGGCTCATTTAAAACCATACTCACTTATCTAGTAGGGCTGAACTACTAGTTTGATTTTAGACAAGTCACATAAATGAGTCAAAGCTTAGGGTGTGATGTTTATAGGCTAGAATCATAAAGTCTGTGAGCTCAATAACTCAATGGAATCTTGATGGTTTTTTCATGCCACGGTTTTGACAATAAGTATTATTTTTGCATAGAATCAATATGCCCCTGACAACACGTTTAGATGTTGATAGAAGTGTCACTCATATATTTTACTATCACACCATACCCTTAACAAGTTTGAATCTTGATAAATTTGTCATGCCATGTTTTTAACCATCACATTATGCCCTTTATAACAAATTTGAATCTTTGAGAGTTTTTCAGTCATGTTTTTCACCATCACACCATGCTCTCAACAATAAGTTTGAATTTTTTTCAATGCCATCTTTTGAATCTTGATGGATTTGTTAGATATTTTTAACCATCACATCACACTGTTAATGAAAAGTTTGAATCTTGCTAGATTTATTATGCCATGATTTGAATCTTGATAGATTTATCACCTATATTCTTTAACAACCATTACACCACACCTTTAACACGAAGTTTGAATCTTAGTGGACTTATCATGCCATGTTTTGAATCTTAATAGATTTCTCAACCATATTTTAACCATCACACCACACCCTTAAATCTTGATAGATTCGTTAGCCATGCTTTTAACCATCACACCATATCATATGTCAGACCATGTTTTGAAAGTTGATAAATTTGTCAGCCATGTTTTTGACTTTCACACCATGCTCAAATAACAAGTTTGAATCTTGTTAGACTCGTCGTGCCATATTTTGAATCTTGATAATTTTGTCATGCCATGTTTTGAATCTTGATAAAAATACCTTACCATATTTGAATCTTATAGATTTATCAATGTTTTTAACCATCACAGTACACCCTTAACAACTTGTTTGAATCTCTGAT
Organism: Chamaecyparis obtusa; assembly: GCA_027943335.1. Taxonomy (NCBI): domain Eukaryota; kingdom Viridiplantae; phylum Streptophyta; class Pinopsida; order Cupressales; family Cupressaceae; genus Chamaecyparis; species Chamaecyparis obtusa. The sequence goes on from BSBK01011727.1 coordinate 114,533, forward strand.
AAATTTCTCACGCCATGTTTTCAATCTTATAAATTTGCAACGCCCAGTTTTGAAACTACATTAATTTGTCATGGCATGTTTGAAGCTTGACAAATTTATCAGCCACACTTTTAACTATCACACCCAAATAACAACAAGTTTGAATCTGGATGTATTTGTCATCCCATATAATTTTGAATCTTGGTAGATTTCTCATGCCATAGTTTGAATCTCGATAAACTTTTCATTCAATGTTTTGAATCTTGATAGATTTCCCATGCCATGTTTTGAATCCCATACATTTGTCATGATGCATGGGCACTGCAGGTACATTTTACGATATGGGGACGGATCCAATAGCACTGGCGTGCTCTCCTACGACACCGTCACGATAGGAAGCGGATCCGGGCCGAGCTTCAAGAACACAGCCTTTGGGTGTTCCCACAGTAGCAGCGGAACTGGGTACCAGGGCTCAGGCTTGATTGGACTCGGCAGAGGTCCTCTCTCCCTTGTTTCTCAGCTGGGCTCCCAAATCCATAACAGGTTTTCTTACTGCCTCGTCGACTTGAAAAACCCCAACGCAACCAGCACAATGTTCTTCGGCCAATCCGCCCAGTTGAAGGGCGCCAAGAGACTCAAGTTAAAGAAAAACCCTCTGATCTCAACGTACTGGTATGTTCCAGTGACAGGACTGACAGTTGGCGGTACGAGAGTGGATATCCCACCGGGATCTTTCGAGCTGCAAGCTGACGGCACCGGAGGCATGATCATTGATTCCGGTACTACTCTGACCTATGTTCCCGGTGAAGTTTTCGAGGCTATCTCGGCTGCCTTTGAGCCCCTCGTCGATCTACCTCGTGCACAATCTGAGGTGCTTGATCTCTGCTATCAGATTCCCTCAGGCTCAACTAATGTAAGCTTGCCTGCTGTGGTTTTTAACTTTGAGGGTGGCGTGAATATGCCTCTTCCTGAAGATAATACGTATGTTGCAATAGAGGAGAACGTCTTGTGCTTGGCCTTCACCCAAACTAGGGATATTGGGATCTTGGGAAACATACAGCAGCAGAACTTTCACTTCCTTTACGATAATGCCCAAAACACCATCTCCTTCAGACCTGCTGACTGTGCTTCTCTTTGAGTAGTTGTTTCAATTGCTTGCAATCAGCATTATTTGTTTCATTAATAAAGATGGAGTTTGAAACCGAAGTTTCATTAAGGTGGGTTTGAAAACAAACTCTAGTAAATCCAAAACCATGTGTATCGACCTTGTTTTTTTTGTTTTTTGGGTGAGGTGAGCTTGTATGGAAGACCATGCTCCGAATCTGAAGCTTTGATAGCTAGGTTAAAGTATGGGTTTAATGATACTGTACTAACATTGGATCGAATAATGATCATAGATAATAAAGGCTCCTTTATTGGGTATAGGAATTGGGTCTAGAATTATTAGAGTAATTGGAATGTACTTGGAGTAGGCTTGATTTGGTTTGGATTGGATTAGTTTGTTACAAACAATGTGTGATGGAATTTAAGATTAGATTATGAATTTTGATCATATTAAATTTTTATTTTATGTTTTTGGATCTATCAAAAGAATGGTCTAGGGATTTAGATTCATGATGTTGATTAAATATAGTGTTTTATCAAAAGGATGGTCTAGAGATTTGGATTCATGATATTAGCATCAAAAGTAACGCCCTACCAGGGAACCCAAAAGAAACTAACCTAGAACATGATACTAAGTTTAGGTGAATAATTTTTTTTCTAAAATTTACAATTAGGATAGACAATCACATGAATACATTAACCATTATCTCACATAACACACATCGCATACATAGGTTACAAAACTAATGGGTCCCATGACGTAGTATTACTTTCTGACATAACTCATTAAATAACATCAACAAAAGATTCCATAAATTAAATACAACAATTACATCAAAATGATTACATCTCATGAATAATCATAAATCCTAATAAACATACATCCACTGCACATGTCGCAGGGTATGCAGTAATCATTCTAATAACTAGATTACAAGATCTAGATTAGGTATCACATGCGATACTCTAATACAAGATTTACAATAAAGAATACATAAATAAAGAACATCAAAGATGAAGTAACATAAAGAATCCAACTGCAAGACACCATCAAGCACCGGTACTAGGACGTTGAATCTCGAATGGTAATGAATCACTACTGTATGTGACTCAATGTGACCTCTAAATCAGGCACAACAAAACATGGTCATTATTCACTTGATAGAATTCGGGAGAGAGTATGAAGAACTCAATCCAAATTCCATGGTAAGGCGACCTGTTGCCTCCTATGTGAATGGGGTGTTTGAATACTCTCAGAACAAGAGCCAACAGCCGGGAGACCAATTCAACAATGGAAGATTTCCAAGAAGCAATAAAGATGAGCAAGATTAAATTAATCTAAGATGAAGTGCAATTTAATCTAAGAATGAGGATGCAATTAATCTAAGAGCTTGAAAATAAAGATGAGATGCAACTTAATCTAAGAACTTGAAACAAATATGATATTAAACTAAGAACAAATAAGCAAATTTAGTCTAAAATGTGATGCAAAGATTATACTAATAATGAGATATTAATCTAATAAATGCAATAAAAAGTTTTGAAAACAATAAATCAAATGAAACTAAAAAATGCCTATAGTGTAGATGCTCTCAAAAATTGCTCCCTTCGTGAAGAAAAAAGAGCCCAAATAAATAGAAGAGTCAAGAGGAGGAGGAAGAGTTTCTTGATTTGAAACTCCTAACCCTTCATATCCCTTTTTGGGACAAATAAGCATGAATTACTTTATTAAAAGAATGGAAAATGCCACATGAGGACCTTTCGAATATCTCAAATTATTAATTCAAGAAAAGGTGTCCATTCAAATAACAAGCAATTAATTAATTCCTTTTTTATGTGTATTAACCAAAGGGGGTGGTTTGATTTAGTTTAATTTAAAGCACATAAGACTTTACAATTAAATTAATGTATCATAGAGATAATTTAGCTAATAAAGTCAAAGAGACTTAGGAATTAATTTTAGTGTTTGATTATTGCAAATTAGGGTTTTTGCAACTGACATCAAGTCAAGTAGAGCCAAGTAGGAGAGAAAATTTCCTAGTGAGATAGGACTTTGATGACATAGAAAATTGAAGAAATGCACCAAAATTGATGGAAATGATTAGGTGCCAATTTTGGGGTATTACAACTACCACCCGTCCATGTAGAACAACAAAGGTCTACCCCACCATGCTGAGGAGATAACATCGGACCCCAAATGGATAATTAAGTCAAATCAGGAAACGCCACTAGGAAAGGAATCCTGATAGCTTACTAACTCAAGGTCAACCAAAGTAGTGAAAGGTATGACTCACTATTCCAGAGGCAACAGACACATGTAGGATAACTAGACTATGTGTAGGAAGGTGTCATCATGTACGTCTAACCCTTGAGTCTCATCCTGGTAATCTCTCTGGATCCCGGCACTCAAGTGACCATACATGGAATCAATGACTTCTCATACTGACGAAGCCACTAACTATGCCTAAACACACACCTCATTAGGTGGCAAGCATCATCTCATCCTCATCTCAGTCTGTACTAGCACTCAAGCATGGGAGAGGAAACTATCTTATTAGGTTCATTTTAATATCTCTCAATGTTATTTTAGGTTACCACTTGATTATAATAACTTCAAATAAGTGATCCTCGTAGCCACTTGTGGGCCCCGACGCTTATTGCAAGCCACCTCCTAACACATATCTAGGTAAACTACCCTAGGCTCATAAATCTCTCCTAGATCTAAACTCAAATAAAATAGGTAGTCACACATCCAGAATCATCATAGAAACCCGGATTGACTACATAACATATTTACTAAATTCACATAACACAACAAGAGCCTATAAAGTCATCTAGAACATAAACAGATCACACTCACGCCAAACATGATAAACAACATGAATAACAAAATAATTCCCAAGCCTCTATCTTTCCTAGGTCATCTAGTTCCCATAACACTAATAAACCCAACATCTAGGAAAGATAAAACTATATTGTAGAAAACAGCCAATTTCAATATAAAATAATACATGTACAGACGAAAAGATAATACGTACGTTTTCAGCATTACATAAAAAAATCTAATTTGATCATAATTGCAAGAGGTAAAACTATTCACACTTAAGCTAAGTTAGATGAATAACCTAAAATTAATCAATCAGTCTAATGTTATTCCATTGGCCAAATTGGTTTAATAAAGCTTACTGACATGTTTAGTATACATAATTTGCTAAACTTATAAAAGAAAATGATGGATAAGTATACACCAAAGTCCCAATAAAAATCATCCATACTCAAACAATATCGAATAGAAATTATCAATATAAATCTACCAATATTAAATTAAACGCATAACAATAATTATTATCATAAATAATAATTACCAATGTTAAATACGATCTATTAACAAAAATTATTATTATTTAATAATAATTGCTAAGAAAAGAAAACATTAACAACAATTGGTTTCTAATAACAAAATTTATTAAAACTAATTAATGAAAATAATCTAACAACTCAATAAATAAATAGACTTAACTCTTAACAAATTTGTTAATTAACATACCATAAAAATCTAATATAACAAATTTATTATAATAAATTTAATATAAAACAAATTAAACAAAAAACTTTATTAATAAATAATAAAATAACTAAAAAAAAGGTCAAGTGACGTTTTAAGTGGAGGGGCCCACACGGTACCCTATCCACTGCGCCAAGCGCTGGTACTGGCGTTGGCGCTGCAGGCTTAGGCTACCACGTCGCCCTTCTTTAGGGGCCTGTGCTAAGCACGATACACCACACAGTGGTGTTGGGGAGTGGGGATTGGTGGCCCCATTCCCCATTAAAAATTTACAAAGTTTTTTTTTAATAAATTTTTTTTTAATAAGAAACATTTCAAATTCTGTGGGACACTTAGTAAAGCGTCAACTGCATTTCTTTTTAACATAGAATGTATTTAATTTTAATTAAAAAGAAAAGCCAGGCAAGCAATAAAACATTTTTGAAAATGGAATACAAGACCTGTAGGAAAAACTTTCCAAAAATAGAAATTTGTCTTATTGCTCTCACATTCTCATGTGAATTTATCCTTTCTTCTAATTGTAATATCTCCTATAATTTGCAGAACACATTTATAGTTACTAATTGAATTCTATTGTCAAGTCAACAAATAAATTTCTTACTGTGGTAAATTTTTCTTTTGACTATCATTTTTGACAGAGATGAAAGTTTTTACCCAAAATGACCATTTTTCATCCAAAAATCATTTTTGAAGACAACCCATTAATTTTATTCATTCCTACAATAGGACCAACTATAGAGATTTTAATTTTTGTTTTCTAAGAGCCCTAGGGTGAAATTTCTCTTGAAATTTCAACAGCATAACATTACTATGCCAAATCACAAAATAATATCAAAGGCATAACTCAATGGGTTTCCTAATACCCACAATGAAGCATAATAGAAACACAGAATTACATCCATAAATAAAATCAAGCACATCTCAACAAAGATAATTTATAAATGAAATTGCATTAAGATCAATTCAAACCCTACCTCAATCCAATGCTAGATACTGAAACTGTATGCCTTTGAGATGAACACAATCCTAGAACTGTCAACAAAAAAGCTCAACCTGCAGGCTCTGAGTCACAGTGCAAGAAATTCCCAAATCCGAAGCAAGCAATCTTCACCCAGAATACATGCACAATCTCCAAAAACTCAAGAACACAAAGAAAGCATAAAACTCCCAAAAGCTCTCTCCAAAATTGCTCTCCAAAAACTGATTAACCAAAATGAATGTCAAATTCCCCTATTAGGGGTTCAACTCCAACAATTAAGCAAACCCTAGATGACTCACACATAGAACTCCTATTCAAACTCCCCCACTTTGATGAGAGAAATTCCTATTTATTAATTAAAAATAAATATTTTTATGCACAACTCATATTAAACTCCAAAAGACAATCTGACTCCTTTTTGAAAAGTGACATATTCAAACTTAATATAACACATGCTAATATTAAAATCCATTACTAAATAATTTATTATTCTAACATCATTAAATCATGCTATAAATATTAATTTAATAACTATAGGACAATTTCAAATAAATTTCACAAAATTAATTAATTAATATCAAATATCCTAATATTTGATTTTTAATTAATTAACGATCATAAAATAACATAGTAAATAAACTTAATATTATTTTCCAATATAATATTAAATTTATAACTAAAGAAAGTCATACATACAAACAGCAATAAAACAGGACCATCAAATAAACATACCAACACAGAGATGGAATCCACGAACTTTGTCACCTGAAAAATTCGGGTAAGGTCATCAACAGATACTTATCCAATAATTAGGATAATTGGGTTTAGGATTGGGTTTTGGGTCCATCTGTCATCCCCCCTCTTTACCATTGAGACGAGTATATTTTTGGGCACGCTCACTCCTGCCAATTCAGGGAAGACAATACCCTGTACCTGCAAACCTGTCATCACAAATCAAAGCATGTACATAGAACATATGGCAAACAATGGTAGCGTACGGTCAATTGTGTGGATCTCGATAAAGTGAGTAACTACGCCTCCATCCTCTACCATACAAACACATAAAACAAATACATACATATGAACACCATACACATGCTAGTATGGGGTAAGTATATCATAAACCAACTGAAATATGAAACATCTCCACATAATATATCAATATCCAAACATGACATAATCAAAGCATAATCCAGATCATCAATAGTCACTAACATAATAAAATTTGCACACAACAATGTGGCCTAAAAGAGTATGGCATTTGAACAAATGAAAGCAAAATATGGAGGTACTACATCCACCCCCCCTTGTATCAAGCTTACTCCTGAAAGCCTGCAAACAAGTAGGGATAAGATTCTTGGAATCTAGCTACATCCTCCCAAGTAGCTGTTGTCTCATCATTTTGATCCCATTGGACCCTTACCTGGTCGATGGTTCGACCCCTGAGGATCAAATCCTGACACTGTAGGATACGTATGGGCTCCAATGCCAACTGCCCATCCTCCACCTGCAAAGAATTCCAATCAAGTACATGTGTAACATTAGGAATATATCGCCTAAGTACTGAAACATGGAATACATCATGAATGCATGATAAGCTGGGTGGCAAAGCAAGACGGTATGCAACTGGACCTATCATCTCTAAGATCTCAAAAAGACCAACAAATTGAGGTGCCAACTTCAAACCCTTTCCATATCGGATCAAACTCTTCCACGGACGCACTCTCAAGAATACTTTGTCCCCAACTACAAACTATCTATCAATCCGATGAGCATCTGCATATTTCTTTTGTCTGTCCTGTGTAGTAGCCACATGCTCTCGGATACAAATCACCTGCTACTCCATATCATGAAGCATATCTGGACCAATAAGAATACGATCCTCCAATCTGTCCCAGCTCAATGGTGTACGATAGGGACATCCATACAATGCATGGAAGGGTGACATGCCAATGGAACTACGATATCCATTATTGTAAGCAAACTCCACTAGATATAGATAATCCTCCCAGTGAGTCTGTCTGTCCATGACATACATCCTCAACATATCCTCTAGCACTTGTTAACCCGTTCTGTCTGACCATCGGTCTCAGGGTGATATGTTGAACTAAAATTCAACTGAGCACCAAGATCATGCTGCAGTGAAGTCCAAAAAGTAGATGTAAAAATAGGATCTCGATCAGAGATAATCTTACGTGGAACTCCGTGAAGTCTCACTACATCCTGCATGAAGACCCTGGCCACAGAAGTTGTTGTATAAGAAGATCTTATGGGAGAAAAGTGTGCCACCTTAGTCAACCGATCAACGGTCACCATGATAGCATCATGTCTATGAGGAGTCATAGGCAATCCAACAATGAAATCCATAGAAATAATATCCCACTTCCAAGATGGAATGAGATTAGGCTGTAAAAGCCCTGCTGGATGCTGGTGATCTGCCTTGACCCTCTGACACTCTAGACATCTCACCACAAAATCTGCAATGTCACGTTTCATGCTAGACCAATAATAAAGCTGTCGTAAGTCTGCATGCATCTTCTTGACACCAGGATGTGTCGAATAAGGTGCACGATGAGCCTCTAATAAAACCAATGAACGCAAATCATCCAATGGTGGAACATATATCTAGCCTTGTGTCGCATAAGTCCATCTGACTCCAAGACAAATCTTGAGAACCTACCCTCCAATGGTCTACCTGACTCAATCACTGAACTCACCTCTTGATACAAAGTATCTCTGGGAAGTGACTGAAGAATCCTGCTCCTCAAATCCACACTAAGAGTCATAGCTGAAAAAATCTTCTTCTTGCGACTCAAAGCATCTACTACAACATTTTCTTTACCCTGGATGTATATGATCTCAAAATCATACTCGCATAGGAATTCCATCCACCTTCTCTGTCTAGCATTCAGATTAGGTTGGGTAAATATGTACTGGAGACTACAATGATCACTATGAAGCACAAAATAGTGTCCTAATAGGAAGTGTCTCCATCTGACCAAAGCATGGACTATCGTTGCTAACTCAAGATCATGTGTAGGATAATTCAATTCATGATCCTTGAGTTTTCGAGACTCATATGCAATCACTCGTCCTTCCTACATCAAGACTGCTCCAATACCCTCTAATGATGCATCAGTGCATACAATAAAATCTCTGGCTGGATCAGGCACTGCTAGAATAGGGGTACTAGTCAAACACCCCTTAAGCTTCTAAAAATCTTCCTCACACTTCTCTGTCCAAATGAACTTCTTCCCTTTCCTCTACAATGAGGTGATAGGATGAGCAACCCTAGAGAAGTCCTTGACAAACCTGCGATAATAACCAGCCAAACCCATGAAACTATGGACTTCAGACACATTAGTGGGTGCTGGCCACTCCATAATTGCCTAAATCTTTGAAGGATCTACTGAGATACCTTCTCCTAAAATCATATGACCAAGATACTAAATCTCTATTTGAAAGAAATCACACTTCTTTGCATTAGCATAGAGTTGATTCTCCCTCAAACACTGCAAAACCTATCTAAGATGTTCCTCATGCTCCTCTATGAATCTGGAATAAATCAATATGTCATCCAAGAAGACCAAAACAAATTGATCCAAGTACTCATGGAACACTCCATTCATTAAGCACATGAACACCGATGGAGCGTTCGTTAAGCCAAAGGGTACTATTGTGAACTCATAATGCCCATACCGTATACGGAATGCAGTCTTATGAATATCTGCATCATGAATCCACAACTGATGATACCCCGACTTCAGATCAATTTTAGAAAACACCTTAGCTCCCTTAATCTAATCAAATAGATCATCTATGCATGGCAAAGGATATCTATTTTTTATCGTTACCTTGTTCAACTATCTGTAGTCAATACACAAGCATAAAGATCCATCCTTCTTCTGAACGAAGAGGACTGGTGCTCCCCATGGAGAAACACTAGGTCTAATGCTCCCCTTTTCCAACAACTCTTCCAACTGAAGCTTAAGCTCACTCAACTCATGAGTAGGCATCTGGTATGGAGCTCTAGAGATGGGCTCAGCTCCTGGAACAAGCTCAATCTGAAAATCAATGTCACGCTTAGGTGGCATACCTGTAATCTCTTTCAGAAAGACATCAAGAAATTCCTGCAACACAAGGTGATCTAGGGTCTTGTCCTCACTCTCTTCTTCATCGATCTCATTCAGAGTCACCACAAACAACTGGCAACCCTTTCACATACAATGTTTAAGTTGCATAGCTAAAATCATTCGGAGAGAAATAGATCATGGAATACCCATAATCTGACACTCCTTGCCCTCATCATCCTTGCAAATGATGGTCTTCTTCCTACAATCAATTCTAGCTCCATGAGCTCCTAGCCAATCCATACCCAAAATGATCCCATATGATCCCAAAGGAATCACACGTAGATCTACTGAGGTAGTGAATCTACCCAAATTCAGCTCACATTTAGGAACCAAAGAACCTGCTACAACCCTAGCTCCTGAGGCTAATTCCACTTGCCAACTACTATCTTGCTTTGTAGCCACAAACCCACAATGCTCAACTAAATGTGGAGATATGAAAGAATCAGTAGCACCGGAGTCATATAAAATAGAAATGGGTACACCTCGAATAGTACCTGTGGTCTCTACTACCATGCCCTGATGATTTGCCTATAGCTGATCCAATGCTGCAAAAACTCGATGACCTCATCCTGCATCACCCACTGTGGGCTCAGAAGCCGCTGATCTTTGTGAAGAAAACTAAGGTGGGCGCTATGGACAATTCACAGCAATGTGTCCAAACTGCCCGCAAGTGAAACAACCTGTGCTCCTAAAATTTCCTTCCCCACCGGAAGGCACATTGGACTATTGGAAGCTACCTCTGTTAACACTCTACTGAGCACTCTGAGCTAGCTGAGTGGTCTGATTGCGCTTAAAGCACTTTCCATTTCAGAAGTTCCTAGAATGAGAACCACCACTCTGAGTAGAAGGAGGTGGAGGTGACTTAACCTACCGCTGATTTTGGTTACCTCTATAGAAGTTTGAAGACTTCTTAAAGTTCCCACCACCATGAGACTGATTCCCTCTGAACCCTAATCCTGAAGGTCCACCAACTGAAGCATCTGATTGCTGACCATGGCCCAAAGCTAAGTTAGCCTCCTTAAGTGTAGCCTTAACAACCACTTCCCTAAGGGTCTTAGGCTCAAAGAGTAAGACCTCTCCAATAATGCAGGCATTCAGCCCCCTGACAAAGTGTTGTACCAACAAGGCTGTGTCCTGTCCAAATTCGGTGTACTATTTGAGCTCAAAGAATTTGCACTCATATTCACTCACTATCATAATCAGCTATCTCAAATTATGAAACTCATTGGCCCTCTGTTTCCTCCACTGATCAGATAAGAAACATTCTTGAAAATTCTCCAAGAACAATTCCCAAGTAATTGTGTCCATATGAAGGCCCAGCTTCTCTTCCTCAATTTTCCACCATACTGTTGCAAAATCTGTGAGCTGAGTCATAGCATATCTAGCTTTGGTGTTGCTGCTAAATGGGTGCATGGTGAAACTTCACTCCAAGGTGATTAACCATGTCTCAGCAGTCATGTACCCTTCCCATCAAAGGGAATAGGTCATCCCCTCATAAGATCCCGCATATGGTTTGCTGCTACCACTAAAGGATCCATAGTAAATTTCCTCTTAAGAGGACTCCTGGATCTTTCTCTCTCTCTCTCTCTCCTTCATTCCTATGGGAATGATGTGAACCTTCCTGATCTACTCTATCCTGATTAGGACCGAGATGAGCAAGGATTGCCCGAAGGAGCTGTCTAGTATCGAGCCCATCAAACTCTCCCCGATGCTCATCTCCCTATTCATCTCTTGACTGTTGGCGGTTACTGACTTGCTCAACACTAGTGGAGGGGCTAGGTTGCCTTCCCCTTCCACGTCTACCAGACCTACCTCTACCTCTACCTCTGGCTGCTCTAGTTTCAGGCATGATTCCTGCAACATAAAGAAACCAGCAAAATTTCACAACATAGATTAAAACATAAACCAACACAAGATGATCACAAAGCAATAGTCTAAAAATAGATATGTTATATGTCTAAGTTTTATTTCAAGTTTAAATACACACAGAAAACCTAATGAGCGTACATACCCAAAGTTCCTAGTGTAGAAACTTGGCTCTGATACCAAATGTAATGCCCCACCAGGGAACCCAAAAGAAACTAACCTAGAACATGATACTAAGTTTAGGTGAATAATTTTTTTTCTAAAGTTTACAATTAGGATAAACAATCACATGAATACATTAACCATTATCTCACATAACACACATCACATACATAGGTTACAAAACTAATGGGTCCCATGACGTAGTATTACTTTCTGACATAACTCATTAAATAACATCAACAAAAGATTCCATAAATTAAATACAATAATTACATCAAAATGATTACATCTCATGAATAATCATAAATCCTAATAAACATACATCCACTGCACATGTCGCAGGGTATGCAATAATCACTCTAATAACTAGATTACAAGCTCTAGATTAGGTATCACATGTGATACTCTAATACAAGATTTACAATAAAGAATACATAAATAAAGAACATCAAAGATGAAGTAACATAAAGAATCCAACTACAAGACACCATCAAGCACCGGTACCAGGACGTCGAATCTCGAATGGTAAAGAATCACTACCACCTGTCCATGTAGAACAACAAAGGTCTACCCCACCGTGCTGAGGAAATAACATCGGACCCCAAATGGATAATCAAGTCAAATCAGGAAACACCACTAGGAAAGGAATCCTGATAGCTTACTAACTCAAGGTCAACCAAAGTAGTGAAAGGTATGACTCACTATTCCAGAGGAAACTAACACATGTAGGATAACTAGACTATGTGTAGGAAGGTGTCATCATGTACGTCTAACCCTTGAGTCTCATCTTGGTAATCTCTCTGGATCCCGGCACTCAAGTGACCATACATGGAATCAATGACTTCTCGTACTGATGAAGCCACTAACTATGCCAGAACACACACCTCATTAGGCAGCAAGCATCATCTCATCCTCATCTCAGTCTGTACTAGCACTCAAGCATGGGAGAGGAAACTATCTTGTTAGGTTCATTTTAATATCTCTCAATGTTATTTTAGGTTATCACTTGATTATAATAACTTACAATAAGTGATCCTGGCAGCCACTTGTGGGCCCTGGCACTTATTGCAAGCCACCTCCTAACACATATCTAGGTAAACTACCCTAGGCTCATAGATCTCTCCTAGATCTAAACTCAGATAAAACAGGTAGTCACACATCCAGAATCATCATAGAAACCTGGATTGACTACATAACATATTCACTGAATTCACATAACACAACAAGAGCCTATAAAGTCATCTGGAACATAAATAGATCACACTCACACCAAACATGATAAACAACATGAATAACCGAATAATTCCCAAGCCTCTGTCTTTCCTAGGTCATCTAGTTCCCATAACACTAATAAACCCAACATCTAGGAAAGATAAAACTATATTGTAGAAAATAGCCAATTTCAGTATAAAATAATACATGTACAGATGAAAAGATAATACGTATGTTTTCAGCATTACATAAAAAAATCCAATTTGATCATAATTGCAACAAGTAAAACTATTCACACTTAAGCTAAGTTAGATGAATGACCTAAAATTAATCAATCAGTCTAACGCTATTCCATTGGCCAAATTGGTTTAATAAAGCTTACTAACATGTTTAGTATACATAATTTGCTAAACTTATAAAAGAAAATGATGGATAAGTATACACCAAAGTCCCAATAAAAATCATCCATACTCAAACAATATCGAATAGAAATTATCAATATAAATCTACCAATATTAAATTAAACGCATAACAATAATTATTATCATAAATAATAATTACCAATGTTAAATACGATCTATTAACAAATATTATTATTATTTAATAATAATTGCTAAGAAAAGAAAACATTAACAATAATTGGTTTCTAATAACAAAATTTATTAAAACTAATTAATGAAAATAATCTAACAACTCAATAAATAAATAGACTTAACTCTTAACAAATTTGTTAATTAACATACCATAAAAATCTAATATAACAAATTTATTATAATAAATTTAATATAAAACAAATTTAAAAAAAAACTTTATTAATAAATAATAAAACAACTAAAAAAAAGGTCAAGTGATGTTTTAAGTGGAGGGGCCCACACGGTACCCCATCCACTGTACCAAGCGTTGGCGCTGGCACTGCAGACTTAGGCTGCTGCGCCACCCTTCTTTAGGGACCCGTGCTAAGACGGTACACCACACAGTGGTGTTTGGGGAGTGGGGATTGGTGGCTCCATTCCCCATTAAAAATTTACAAAGTTTTTTTTTAATAAATTTTTTTTATATTTTTTTTTTAATAAGAAATATTTCAAATTCCGTGGGACACTTAGTAAAGTGTCAATTGCATTTTTTTTTAACATAGAATATATTTAATTTTAATTAAAAAGAAAAGCCAGGCAAGCAATAAAACATTTTCGAAAATGGAATACACAGACCTGTAGGAAAAACTTTCCAGAAATGGAAATTTATCTTATTGCTCTCACATTCTCATGTGAATTTGTCCTTTCTTCTAATTGTAATATCTCCTATAATTTGCAGAACACATTTATTGTTACTAATTAAATTCTATTGTCAAGTCAACAAATAAATTTCTTACTTTGGTAAATTTTTCTTTTGACTGTCATTTTTGACAGAGATGAAAGTTTTTACCCAGAATGACCATTTTTCATCCAAAAATCATTTTTGAAGACAACCCTTTAATTTTATTCATTCCTACAATAGGACCAACTATAGAGATTTTAATTTTTGTTTTCTAAGAGCCCTAGGGTGAAATTTCTCTTGAAATTTCAGCAACATAACATTACTATGCCAAATCACAAAATAATATCAAAGGCATAACTCAATGGGTTTCCTAATACCCACAATGAAGCATAATAGAAACACAGAATTACATCCATAAATAAAATCAAGCACATCTCAACAAAGATAATTTATAAATGAAATTGCATTAAGATCAATTCAAACCCTACCTCAATCCAATGCTAGATACTGAAACTATATGCCTGTGAGATGAACACAATCCCAGAACTGTCAACAGAAAAGCTCAACCTATAGGCTCTAAGTCACAATGCAAGAAATTCCCAAATCCAAAGCAAGCAATCTTCACCCAGAATACATGCACAATCTCCAAAAACTCAAGAACACAAAGAAAGCATAAAACTCCCAAAAGCTCTCTCCAAATTGCTCTCCAAAAACTGATTAACCAAAATGAATGTCAATTTCCCCCATTAGGGGTTCAACTCCAACAATTAAGCAAACCCTAGATGACTCACACATAGAACTCCTATTCAAACTCCCCCACTTTGATGAGAGAAATTCCTATTTATTAATTAAAAATAAATATTTTTATGCACAACTCATATTAAACTCCAAAAGACAATTTGACTCCTTTTTGAAAAGTGACATATTCAAACTTAATATAACACATGCTAGTATTAAAATCCATTACTAAATAATTGATTTATGAAAAGAATGGTGTAAGGACTTCACTTCATAATATTAGCATTGAACATTAGTTAAATAATGTGTGTTAAAGTGGATTTATGAATAAACTATGAATGTTGATCATGTTAATTCTAAAGTCTATACATTTGGATTTATGAAAAGGATGGTCTAGGGATTTGGATTCATAATCTTAGTATCGACAATTAAGGTCAATAGGGATACCTAGATAGTTATCACAAGAGAACTCTCCTCTCCATAAGTTAGACTCTTGTGAAACTTCACATTATTCTCCAAATTCAAAGAATTATACCAATATTACTTTATAATTAGATATTGAAACCTTGATTTGATAGAAATATATCGTGTAACAAATCATCTCAAAAAAAAATTAAACTTTAGTAAAATAATTTATTGTTTGATAAATAAATTAAAATGTTTACATAAAAGTCATTTTTATTTCAACTTGAAATAAAAGAAATGTTTAACTCATAAAATAAATAAAATACATTAAACATATTTAACCAATTCATAGCTTATTATGATACATGACTCAAGAATATTATTTTTACTCGAAGTAGGAATTTCAAATCAAAATAGGGACTAAATTCCTACATTTTATAAATGTGTATCAATTTAGAAAGTTTTTTCTATTCATTGCATATAATATTTCATGGTCAAGTCATCTCATTTGAGTGCAAGCAATATAGTTATTAAATTAGGAAGAACGCCACCTAAATATTTTAGGTCAAACCGCAAACGAAGTAATATCCACTCAAATTTTTACTAAATGTGTCCCTACCCTTCAATGAGTTGAAAATAGTGACACCTAGAATAAATCTAAATTTTTAAAATCAAGTATATAAATGTACAATCATATCACATATGGTTAATCATATAAATGTTAGATACCCTCTAGTTACTCTTGACCTCTGACTAGCATACAAACCCAAAAGTACTATGAATTTATGATTATACAAAAACAACATCATTTTGCTCATATATTTTTATTTATAAGTTGCATTTAACGAAGGGCCAACCATTCATGACACTACTAAAAGTAAGGAACAAGTGTTTAAAATGTGCGTAATAGGGAGGTAGATAAAAGTTAAATAAAATAATTATTTTTTATGTATGAAAGTATTTTAATTAGCCTCAAAATAAATATTAAAAAAATCAAAAATTGTATGAATATGCATAGTATAATTATATTATATATTATATTATACATGAGTATAATATACATATGTACAATAAGAAAAACAAAAGGAAAGAAGGAGATATGGGGGTTGATCCTTATTTCCAATTTCCTATTGCACATTAGGAAGGAGAGATAACCCAATAGGGTTAGAAGAGTCCAAGCATTGAGTAAGAAGTTGCCTAAGGTAGAGAATGAAAATGCCAAGATCAAGAAGCTTAATTGATAGCACAAGAGATATAGGAAAATTGATATGATCAATTGATTGATTCATTAATGATCAACAATGATATACAATGAATAATACCCAAATTGATAATTGCCAATTGATAAATACAAAGTATATATGCCTAAGTATATAGGAAATCCATGATAGCTAGGAGATATAAAAGTGATAACATATCAGCTACACAAGGTGGAATCACATGTTTGTGCAAGAGCACCTTGGGCATGAAAGGCTACCAGGGGGTCACTTGGATGACCTAGAGAAAATAAAGACTATAAGGACCTAAAAGGGTCTCAAATAAATATAATAATGGCCATTAGTGCCATCTAAATGTAATGAAGGTGTAAAAGATGTCAACATGCCAAAGTTGGCAAAATAGGCCTAAAAGGGCTAATTATGGGGTTAATGGGTAGATTAGGAGTTTTAATGTCTTTAATGTTTTCATAATGTCTATATTGACCAATTTGAATGTAATAGGAATCATTAGACATATATTTGTCGAGTTGAAAACTTATTTGTCAAGTTGACAACAATTTAATATCCTTTGTAATGGCCAAATACATGGGGATAGTCAAAAAAGAAGTGGTTATTGTCGGTTCAAAGGCGGAACAAGTAGAAGTAGTTTGGGTTGGTTTGGGAAGCACAAACAAATTAAAAATATGTTTTCCCACACCTTGGCAGTATGTGGAAGCAAGGAGAACCATTTTTAATGAAAGAAAAATATGTTTTGTAAATAGAAGAATCACGGTTGCAGTAATCTGAGATATAAAATCAAATAATTTCATGTTTGTTTTGCATTGTTCACTTCCTTTCTAATTTGGTAAGGTTACATTGAGGATTATTTGGTGTTTAAACAATCATTTCTAACCATTTTTAATGCCTAAGGATTTGATTTTGTTTCATTTATGTTTATTGTCCACACACACTATTGTGGGTGCTTATTTTGCACTAATTTTGGTGTCAAGATGAGTATTTAGACTCATTCCTCTTTATGTCATCATTGTTTCTTGAGGAATGTGTCCCCAAACCTTATATAATAACCTAACACATTAAAAATAATGTAGGAATAGGATGGGAGAAGGTGTACACTGTGACTGTCCCTAAGGATAGTGTTGAAAGGTTTAAGGAAATCGTGCCATGGTTATAGCAATGACTAATTGGACTTAACAAGTGAATGTTTTTGTGTTGGAATATATTCAACATGTTGAGTACATGGTGTGGAGTTCAATTTCCAGATTTGGAAACAAGTTTTGATGAAGTTTTGAGTGAGCCCTAGTTTTGGGGTCATTCTAGGGAGGGTTTTGTAATTCACCTATTTGAGGAGCGTTGCTAGGAAAACCAATGCCAAAATCCTTTGTTTTGGAACCTAATTGAAGACTATTGAGATTTTGGAGGTTTGTAAGTGAACCTAGGTGAAGGGTGGTCCCACAATAGTGTGTCCCACTTTTTGGCCAACTTTGACATGAAGATCAACATTTTGAGAAAAACTTCACTTTCGAACACCTATTGCCGCAAAACTATTAGGAATTTGAAGATGATGTAAACTAGAGTCTTTTAGAATTTTCTTTCTAGTTTCTAAATTTTTATTTTTTTTAAAATTAAAATTCATTTTTTCCTTCTCCTTCAAAAAGTGGTTTGCGTGAAAAAACTATGTTTTTAAGGAGTTACTGTCACTTGGATCAGCATAACTTTTTTTTCTAAATATGATATAACAATGTAATTCTTTCGAGATTATATTTGTAACTTCAATATCTAAAGGATACAATTGGTTTTATTCATTTTGGGTCAATATTTCATAGTTTATCAAGTTCTAAAGTGACAGTAACTGTAATTTAGACATAAGGTCACTTGGATCGCTCTAACTTGATCTGTGTATATCGAAATTCATTTTTTATTTTTTTCATAGAAAGGTAACACAAATACTCTTTTCCTACATATTTTTCATATTTTTTTTGTAATTTACTATTTTTCCCGAAGTCTTGAAGAGATAGGTTGTTGAATGACCAAACAACCTATGTTTAGTTAAAGTTTTATTTAAAGGTGATAATGAACTCAATATGTATTAAAATTATATTCATTAGAAATCTTATTTCGAATAGCATCATTTGGCATCGTATGTTTGAAAAAACCATCTTGTTTGGTCCTTGTCCCAGGCCTCAAAAGACAATTTTTTTGTAGTTCATTTTTTTTCTAAGCACAAAATTTCAATTTAGGGGTCTTCACGCAAAGACCCCCTTTGCACGAAGACACCTTAGGGGATTTGTGCGAAGGGTCTTCACACAAAGACCCCAAAGTGAAAATTTCGGTGAAGAAACACCTCGCCGGAATTTTCCCCAAGGTACTTCGAGCAAAGTCAGTTGGCTAGTGATGAATTTGTTTTGTAAAAAAATTTAGAATGGTATAAAACTAAAACATTTTGTTTCTATTTTATACCGAATTGCAATAAATTAATTCTCTTTTTCTATTATTGATCAATTTTTACAAAGGCATTTTTTGGAGGAGCATTACTATTTCTATTTTTTCAAAGGCATAATTTTGGAGAGGAGAAATATTAGATCAAAGTAATTTTTGAAGAAGAGAATTTTTATTGGCGATCTTGTGGAAGACATTTTTTGGAGAGAAGAAATGGGGAACAAGAAGGGAAGACAAAGTAAATTTGCTAGAAAAAGGTCTCCCGATACTGAACAAAGAAATCGTGAAGCTGCATTGACTTATTATCATAAAACTAAAAAAGGTGAAAGACAAGATGAAGTAGGAGGGTCAATTCAAGTCAAATAATTGCACATTGAAGAAGGGTCAGGATCACTCCCTACGAAATCTTAAGAAATGGATGTTGGAGAAGGGTCAAGATCACATGATCCTATTGGTATGGATGAACTTTTAAATTTAGCTCAAAGTGTAAAGAGAAATATTAATTATAGAAACTTAGATCATTTACTTACAATGGATGTGGAGAATTTGAGATCACTTGCTAATGTTCAACCCTTAAGTCTTGCTAAGAAGAGATAAATGAATATGATAGCAAGAGAAATATTGGATAAATTTGATAATTTTGAAACACTTGAACAAGCTCAATTTCTTTCAGTTGTACTGGTAAACAGAAAGTTGGAAGGAGAATTAAAATTATTGGGTATAGATACAACATCAAAGAAGAGAAAAGTTGTTGGCATGCAAACTATTATGATTGAATATTAGGAAAGGTTTGAACTAGCTAGGGAAGCGATCTCGAACTAAAAATAAGACTATTACAAGAAAATTTATGCTGACATCCATTGTAGGTAACACTATGCTCCGAAAAAGATAGATATCTTCAATTTCATCTCAGTTTGGTTTTAATAGGAAAACAATATCATGATATGTTAATAGTGTTGGCATTATAATACATTGACAGTTGAAACTGTCATCGGCTATTACAGTTCCGTGTAACTATTTTGTTATTGCGGTACTGTATAACTAATTTGCCTGTATAAATTCCCTCCTGTGATGAATAAAGTAAAATTGAATGTTCATTCTCTCTTTCTCATTTGGTATCAAAGCCAGGTTCTTAAGTCTTTAATCTACGATGGAAGAGGAAATGTAGAATTTAAGTTTGCGATTGGTTGATCTATATGGCGTCTCAATAGCCAATGTAGCTTTTTTATGAGATTCCATTAGTTTAAGAAATTTTTGGTGCTCATATACAGATTCCATATTAGTGTTCCTATTGTGAATTCTACTATTGAATGTAGAGAGACCATTGGTTAACAAAGTATTAGTGCTCGAATGTTTTCTTGATGGGAACAGTTTCAAGAACTGTTACAAGTGTCCAATAGCAGTTTCAAAACAGTTATCAGAAGGTGGTGAGCATATTTATAAGTGCATGCTCGAGTTGAATTTAATCCCAAATATATAAAAAATATATGTATTCAACAGCCGAAGGTTGTAGAGTCTTGTTCTTGTAGTAACCAACGAACATCATCATATGAGGACTCGGTGAGGAGCTTGCACAACTGGATTGTGATCATCAAATTAGTGCTATTGGACAAGCAAAGAGCCTGGCTTAGTTACAAGTAAGTAACAACCAGTTTGGTGGAAATATTCCAAGTGGTGATATTTTTTGATAGTGGAACTATATTTTTTTTTGTTCTGTCATCTTGAAGACTGGATATGATTGAGCCTATGATAATTTGAAGATATCATTCAACCCTATTTGATGTGCATGAAGTACAAAGGAGTTGGTGTGAATCATTCTTGTGGAAGGATATATAGCCTGGAATTTTAAGTTGGTTGAAGATCATCCAATTGCATATATCAGAGATGCTTCCAATCATTTCAAGCATAATAATCATGTTTAGGAGGTGAGCTTTAATTGGTTCTTGCTTTACACTTGAAAGAGTTTCATAATTAGCTTTGCATAGTTTCTTCATCAGCACCATTGAATCATTCATGTGGAAGGATATATAGCCTAGAATTTTAAGTAAGATATCTCCATTGTTGATCATTTTGTTTTGCTCTTATATTCTGTCTTTCCAATTTATCATCAATTTTTTGTTTTTAGACAAAGAAGGAATTTGTTGGCAATCAAGCTCTTTCATAATTATGTTCAAAGAAGGTTGCAACAATCTTTGAAGGGGAATTCAATGGCACTGATGAAGAAACTATGCAAAGCTAATTATGAAGCTCTTTCAAGTGTAAAGCAAGAACCAGTTAAAGCTCACCTCCTAAACATGATTATTATGGCTAAAATGATTGGAAGCATCTCTGGTATATGCAATTGGATGATCTTCAACCAACTTAAAATTGAGCATGTGATAGAGTTCTTTATTTCATACAAGACTATAAAGAATGGAAGTTCAGGTCTATTGGATCGTAAAATTCTAAATAAGTACATCAAGGGTTGTATTTCATCCTCTAGTGTTGTTTTTGGAGGGTAAAATGTAACCTACATATCTGGAGGTTGGCGGCATCAGAGGATGGATGAACTTCCATCATCTCAAGTTAGCTTCTCTCTTTGTGATGGTGTTCTGTATGAGAAGCATTTTTTGGCTTTCTGTTTTTGTTTTGCTTTCTAATGTTGATAGATTTGAAGAATGCATTCTTGTAGAGACTCATTTTGGAGACAAGTTTACGATTTGGTAGTGTGCTCAATATGGATTATTGTCAAGCGAGCTTCAAAGTATATGATTGAGAATTATACCCTTTCGTGGTCACTAGACAATGATAGAGATCTGTCACATCTCTTAGGGATCATTATTGAATAATTCAAGTCTGTGATTTGAGAGTTCGGGACTGAGAGCTTAAGAACACAACTCAAAGCTACACCTTTTCGAGGGTCACAAGACAACTTGATGGAGCCTTGCATGATTCAAGATTTGCAACTTCAAAAAGAATATTTTCTCAATATATGTATTCATATTATGTAATCAATGTGTTTTGTTGTGTAAGCGTTAAGGGGGGGATCCCTAGGGAAAAGTGATTTTGATTTGTTTTTAGGATCAATGTATTAAGGGGGGGAATGTTGGCATTATAATACATTGATGGTTGAAACTGTCATCGGCTATTATAGTTCTATGTAACTATTTTGTTATTGCGGTCCTATATAACTAATTTCCCTATATAAATTTCCTCCTGTGATGAATAAAGTAAAATTGAATGTTCGTTCACTCTCTCTCAAATAGGAGAATACTTTTGGATTATAGCACCTTGGAAGGCAATTGGGCAATCATGTGTAGAGCTCCTCATTTTGATAGGATTGATGAAGGAATCAAGAATTTGGTCACATTATTTTGGAATGATAATACACGTCCTTCATCAAACAGTAGAGATGTTATCAGACATAGAATTTCAGCTAATCAATATGAATATCATATGAAACATTGGTTGGACACAGCACAACATGAAATGTATGTGTCATTTTGTAGTTCAAATCCTAATATAAAGATTGGGCAAACATTATTTGAAAGATTGAAGCCATATTATATCAGGACAAACAAAGTGTTTGAAACCATTTGTTGTCGTTATCATATTGAATTCGATCTCCACTATCAGGTTTTTCAAAAGTTTGTAGAAGACACTTATGGTTTTAAAAATGCTCCTCCTACTAGATGAAGTGAGTTCATCCCGTTCATTTTATGTGACAAAAGAGATGATGTAGCTGGAAAAATAAATTGCATAAAAGGAATATGTCAAACATGTGCTAATTTGTCTCTTTTTCCTTTGAAAAATGAAAATATTGATGTAACAAAGATGGTAAATTGAAAGAGTTACAAATATGTAAAGAATGAAATAAAATTTGGGCCCAAAGAATCCAAAAGGTTAGAATATGTTGAAGAGGAGATAAATGTTGGAGTATTTATGGAAAAATTTTAAAAATTGATTCAAACCTACATTCATCATGCTTTTTTTGCAAAGTGGCAAGCACAACAATTCCAAACACTGAGAGACAATTTCCCACTTGGAACTATTGTATCAGTTGTTGATTTCACAGAAAATTATTCCTTTGTTCATCAAAAGGCAATTCAATCGGAATACTATTTTTCAAAGAAAATTACTATTATGGTACATGTGTGTTATCGACACACACAATTAGATTTGGATGGTATTCAAAGCACATTTGAAGCATAAGTCATCAAAAAAGAATATCACATTTATATAAGTGATGATAGAGAGCATGACATTCATTATGTAAAACACTGCTTCAAGATGTTTTTTGCAAATTTGAAAGAAAGAGGTATAAAAATTGATAAACATTATGTTTGGTCAGATGGATGTGCTACACAATTCAAATCATCAAGATCATTTTGTGCACTATATAGATATCATCGTAATGAAAACATACCACATGTCTGGAGTTTCTTTGAGAGTGAACATGGAAAAGGTGAACATGATGGTGTTGGAGCTTGTATCAAACATGCTATATGAAAGTATCAAATGAATTATACGGGAGTTCATATAAAAAATACACATGATGTGGTTGAATGGTGTAAGACACATTTCACACCAAATGAGAATGACGCGTCATCAAGATTGACTCAAGCGGTGCCACATAGAAAATTTTGGGAGATAAAAGGTATACACACATTTTTAAATTATTTGAAAGTGTTTAAATTTTTTATGTATTATTTATTCAAATTATATTTATAGAATGTATTATATATGCATTTTTTCAGGTGTGGATAGAGAAATTATGCATGGTTGCAGTAGGATAGAAAAGATGTGATCTTTACATTCACTTATGAGTACTAATTGTCGCAATTGGATGTTGAACACTAGGAACTACTCATGCTTTTGGTGTCACTGCATTGCTGACAATTATGAGGAATGCATCAATCAAGACCATGGATATGTAGGTGCATGGAATCTAGTGCCACTATTTGTTACTGATACATTTGATAGAGATGAAGATGAAAATTTTGATGATGTCCCGTTGATTTCTACTGATTATGATCATATCTCAGGATTGGTCAAAATTGGTAAGTATATATATTTCACATTATATGGTCTATTGAGTTACATGTATAGATAGATAGATAGATCTATAGATTGAACTAAGTAAATTTTAAGATCTCACGTGTGTGTATATAAATTTACTGTGCAGGAGATGTCTTTGCAGTGATTGATGAGCATGGAAATGTAGGAGTTGGTTATTATTTAATGTGTTGTACTACAGAGAGGATGAAGTTACTTGAACCTGAAGAAAGTGATAGAATTTTTTTCCCCATAGGTTTGTACATGCTTTACATCAATATATTGAACTCAATTTGTAAATTTTAAATTTCAACCTTTTAACAAATTTCAAATTTAGTTTTTTTAAATTTATATTGTTAACATTTGTGACCTACAGGTTCAGTTGTTTTAGAGGGAACATATTTCAAGAAAATCAAAGTAATTCAACATGGTATTCACTTTTTTGATTACCAACCAAACAATAAGGTGTTTTAATACAGTCACCTAATAGTTTCCACATCCATTTGTCTCCATACAGTTAAATCTCAACGTGGATGTCATAAGTGGAGACTAGATAGTGAGGATCATGAGAGAATATTACATGTTCTTCATGAAAGGTCTGAACCACTTGAGTTGGTCTAAAAAGTATAATATGTATACCTATTTCATGTGTTAGGACCTACTTGATATCTCTGGATTAAATTGACTATACTTTGTTTATATATTTAAACATATGATGGACTATAATTTGTTGATATATGATGGACCTATTTAATGGTTCAATGGTTTTAATATATAGAATTTTATATATGCTTTTATATATATATGCTTGTATACATGTATGGTTTTATATGTATACTTTGATTATTCAATGATTTTTATAGATTGCATATTAGTTAAATATTTTATGTATGATTTTATTATTCAATGATTTTTATGATACTTATTGTCCATTAGTTAAAATAGTTATTGTCCATTAGTTACATGTATTAACTAGTTATTTTTTATGATATTAATTCTAGATCCCCTTAAGACCTCCCCTTAAGATTTCTTATCAGTTAGAATAGTTATTGTCCATTAGTTGTATTAACTAGTTATTTTTTATGATATTAATTCTAGATCCCCTTAAGACCTCCCCTTAAGATTGCTTATTAGTTAAAGATCCCCTTAAGACACTAAAAAATGATGAAATTAGTTAGATTACTTATGACATGTGTTATTTCTAGAATGAGTTAGAATAGTTATTGTACATTAGTTACATGTATTAACTTTTTATTTTTTATTATATTAATTCTAGATCCCCTTAAGATCTCCCCTTAATATTTCTTATTAGTTAGAATAGTTGTTGTCCATTAGTTACATGTATTAACTAGTTATTTTTTATGATATTAATTCTAGATCCCCTTAAGACCTCTCCTTAAGATTGCTTATTAGTTAAAGATCCCCTCAAGACACTAAAAAATGATGAAATTAGTTAGATTACTTATGACATGTGTTAGTTCTAGAATAAGTTAGAATAGTTATTGTCCATTAGTTACATGTATTAACTAGTTATTTTTTATTATATTAATTCTAGATCCCCTTAAGACCTCCCCTTAAGATTTCTTATTAGTTAAAGATCCCCTTAAGACACTAAAAATGATGAAATTGGTTAGATTGCTTATGACATGTGTTAGTTCTAGAATGAGTTATAATAGTTATTGTCCATTAGTTACATGTATTAACTAGTTATTTTTTATGATATTAATTCTAGACCCCCTTAAGAACTCCCCTTAAGATTGCTTATTAGTTAAAGATCCCCTTAAGACACTAAAAAATGATGAAATTAGTTAGATTACTTATGACATGTGTTAGTTCTAGAATGAGTTAGAATAATTATTGTCCATTAGTTACAAGTATTAACTAGTTATTTTTTATGATATTAATTCTAGATCCCCTTAAGATTGCTTATTAGTTAAAGATCCCCTTAACACACTAAAAAATGATGAAATTAGTTAGATTGCTTATGACATGTGTTAGTTCTAGAATGAGTTAGAATAGTTATTGTCCATTATTTACATGTATTAACTTGTTTTTTTTATGATTTTAATTCTACATCCATCTAATAAAATCTAATCAAATGAAACCATCTAATCAACTGAAACCATTTAATCAAATCATACTATCTAATCAAATGAAACTATCTAATCTAATCAAATGAAACCATCTAATCAAATCATATCATCTACTCATATCATCTAATCAAATGAAACCATCTAATCTAGTCAAATAAAACCATCTAATCAAATCATATATCATCTAATCAAATGAAATCATCTAATCAAATCATATCATCTAATCAAATGAAACCATCTAATCAAATCATATTATCATCTAATCAAATCATATCATCTAATCAAATGAAATTAGCTAATCAAATCATATCATCTAATCAAATGAAACCATCATAAATCTATATAATGTCAAATTATAAATCATCTATGTCTAGAGGTCTGGATAGCATATAAATATATGTCTCGAATCATGAACTGAAAATATCAAACATATAATAATGACATATATAATGAGTCTCAAATCAAAGATCTATGCAACATGTCCTAAAGTAGGGAGTCATCTAGGTGCATGCAAATAGAGTGACCCTCTGACTAATTGCCACGAGCATCCTCTGGCTGTGAGGAATCAATTGATCCCTATGAATATAAATGCATGTATATAATAATAATGTAAAATACTTAAAATATTATAAATGCATGTTTAAACTTACATATTTTTAAAATTTACCTGACCACTACTAGGTGTCACATCTACTAAATCTCTCCTATGAAAATCATCCTTCGGCTATGAAGTAGCAACTGACCCCTGCAAATTTAGTACAACAGTTGGTTATATACATGTGCATAGTATATATTATGTAAAGTATTTTAAATATATAAATACATGTGTACAAGTGTACACATTCATGCTTAAACCTACATATATATAAAACTTACATGACCACTAGTAGGTGTCACATCTACTGGATCTCTCATACGAAGATGCTCTGAGCCCACACTAGAGGTAACATGCTCTACTAACTGTGCTTGCAAAATATTATACATTGAACAAACATCAATACACACATCTAAAATTAATTGTTCACTAAAACTCCTAAGAAAGGAGAAAAGAAAATGTTATATACCTAGGTCTTAGGAGCAGGAGGATCATTAGCACGTTACACCAACATATCATCAACTGAAACTACATCACCCACACCACCTTCAGTCCTGAAC
Organism: Chamaecyparis obtusa; assembly: GCA_027943335.1. Lineage (NCBI taxonomy): Eukaryota > Viridiplantae > Streptophyta > Pinopsida > Cupressales > Cupressaceae > Chamaecyparis > Chamaecyparis obtusa. The sequence continues at coordinate 141,865 of BSBK01011727.1, forward strand.
CTCTCTAGTAATGAAGAGTGTAGGGGTGACACTATCTGGGAGGGGACTGATGTAGCACCTGAACCATCAAGATGTAATAACATATCCATAAATGATCCAACATCAGTGCCAATGTCCACCTAACCCAACCTATGCAACTTCTCATCAAATGTGTCTAGGCCCTCAGTGGTGATGTGTACATCTCCAACCTGTATACCTAGCTCTGTAGTTGTAGACTGATCTGTGGGTGTAGAGCGTTGTGCACTATGTTGTGCCTAACTAGGTGGTGTGTCCTATGTCAATGGAACTACAAGACCCCATGCAAGTCCAATGACATCCCTAACTGAATGTACTGGGATCCTTTGCATGTCAGCAATATAAGAATAGGACTGTAGGAGATCCTTCAAAAATTAAAGGGCCACATTTAAATGATTATGATGACTCAAAAGTGATCATATCTCTCCAAGTGCATGACGACCAGAGCTCTATATGTCTCATCACTAACACCTGTAGCAGTACTAGATGAAGCCTCAGAAGATGATTTGGCTCTACTTGGTCAAAATGTATCTGCCCACTAAATCTAAAGTGATGGAGGTGGCTGCAGAAGTAATCTACCCTATCCTGTTCATTACACCCCTCTAAGAAACAATGACCACTCTATCTATAGTAGCATACATCGTCAGTGCCACTGTCAGAGTCTTTTTCCCAACCAGTTGTCTATGAGGATGTACATCTTGATCATCCCTACAATACTAATCATGATCTTCAACCCTATCGCACCCCTGATTGTAATATCCAAGAAGATCTAAATAGTTGACCCTGAGTCCCAAATGGAACTCAACATACAACTGTTGTGCAAAATATAAAGGAATCTGGTCATTATTAGGATAATGACCACATGCTAAAAGAAACTGAGGGTATATCATGCATGCGATCTAAGGAATTGCACATCATGGGACTTGATATGCCCTCACCTTGGGCTTCCCCTCATAAAATGGGAAAATATCTCATTTGATGATTTCCTTGGTGACATGGCTCTGAACCATCTCCAAGGAAACATCACCCAAGACCTTGGCTCTCAACTCTCAAAAAATAGTATCAACTACCTGAGGCGTGAAGAAGGAGTGGGATCTCAATCTAGCAGTCATCTCCTCCAAACTGGTCAATACACTGACACAAGTATCTCTATATATGCTATATGTTGAAGATGTACATATGGACTCTCTAATTCGAGCCATCTTTGTGTCAGTAGTTTGAAAAATGGTTGCTATATTAGGAATGCGAGGTGCATCCTGAGTGGCCATCTAGATACATAACATGTGAAAGCTAAGTGTTGACAATTAAGTACTTGATTACATGTTATAACTACATGTAAAATGGAAAAAAATATTTGAATATATAAAATTATACTTAAATCTACAATACTAGAGTGTACTAATAGTCATAAAGGGTCCTTGAATGTACTAATTGGTATTAAAACAGGTCCTATTGTGTCAAGTAAGTGGACTTATTAGGTCTTAAGGGTCTTGGGATGTACTAATTTATTTTAATAGGTCATATTAGTCCTATTAGGTCTTAATTCCAGTCTTATTAAGTCTTAAGGGGTCCTATTATGTCTTAAGTGGTCCTATTCTACGTCTTAAGGGTTCTTAAAGAGCTTTATGTCACAATAGGGGTCCTAAAGAACCTGGAGTGTACTAATAGTCCTAAAGGGTCCTTGGATGTACTAATTGGTATTAATAGGTCCTATTAGGTCAAGTAAGTGGTCTTATTAGGTCTTAAGGGTCCTAGGATGTACTAATTGGTATTAATAGGTCCTATTAGGTCAAGTAAGTGGTCTTATTAGTTCTTAAGGGTCCTAGGATGTACTAATTAATTTTAATAGGTCATATTAGTCATATTAGGTATTAAGTCTAGTCTTATTAAGTCTTAAGGGGTCCTATTAGGTCTTAAGGGGTCCTATTATAGGTCCTAAGGATCCTAAGGGTTCTTAAAGAGTTTTATGTCACAATAGGGGTCCTAAAGGAACATAGAGTGTACTAATAGTCCTAAAGGGTCCTTGGATGTACTAATTGATATTAATAGGTCCTATTAGGTCAAGTAAGTGGTCTTAAGTGTCCTAGGATGTACTAATTGATTTTAATAGGTCATATTAGTTCTATTAGGTCTTAAGTCTAGTCTTATTAAATCTTAAGGGGTTCTATTATAGGTCCTAAGGATCCTAAGGGTTCTTAAAGAGATTTGTGTCTACGTGATTAACATTTATACATGTAACTCTAAAACATATGTACATAATTTAGAGATAGAGAGAGAGATTTGTAATATTTACTAACTTTAAAAGAAATTTAAAAATAAATATTTAAATTAATAATTTATATAAGATCAGTGGAACCTAAGTTACATGAATGGGTCCTACGACATACTAAGATACATTAATGGGTCTTTGGGGTCCTATGCGTCTTAAGACATCATAAGGGATGGATAAGTTTCCTAGAATGTATTAAGGGGTCACATGTGTTGTAAGTGGTCCTAAGGGATCCTAGGTTATATTACTTGATTCTTGTATGTATTAAGGGTTGTTCAGGGTGACAATGGGTCCTTGCATCAATTAATAGAACCTAAGATACATGAATGGGTCCTAGGGAATCCTAAGATACATTAATTGGTCTTGGAGGTCTGAAGGGGTCATATGTGTCTTTAGATATCATAAGATATGGATAAGGTTCCTAGAATGTCTTAAGGTTTCGTAGGTGTCATAAATGCTTCTAAGGGATTATAGGTTAAATTAATTGATCCTAATATATCTTAAGGGTCCTGGAAGAAAACAAATGGGTCCTTGTATGTATTAATGGAATGTAAGATACATGAATAGGTCCTAGGACATCCTAAGATACATTAATGTGTCTTGGGGATCCTAATGTGTCCTAGGTATCTTAAGATGTTGTAAGGGATGGATAAAGGTCCTAGAATGTCTTAAGGGGTCATATGTGTCATAAGAGGTCCTTAGGGATCCTAGTATTTCTTAAGGGGTATTCAGGGTGACAATGGGTCCTTGTATGTATTAATGGAACATAAGATACATCAATGGTTGCTAGGACATCCTAAGTTTCTTTAATGGGTCTTGGAGGTCCTAAGGTTTCATATTTGTTTTAAGATTTCATAAGGGATCCAGATAAGGGTCCTAGAATGTTAATGAGTCATAGGTGCAACAAGTGGTCCTAAGGGATCCTACATTACATTAATTGATCCTAGTATGTCTTAAGGTTTCTTGAGGGAAACAATGGGACCTATGTCTCTTAAGATAGTGTAAGGGATGGATAAGGGTCCTAGAGTGTCTTAAGGGGTCATGGTTACATAAGAGGTCCTAAGGGATCCTAGGTTACATTAGTGGATCCTTGTATGTATTAATTGAATATAAGATACATAAATGTGTCCTGGGACAACGTAATATATGTTAATGGGTCTTGAGGATCTGAAGGGGTCATATGTGTCTTAAAATGTTGTAAGGGATGTATAACGGTCCAATAATGTTAATGGGTCATAGGTCTGATAAGTGGTCTAAGGGATCTTAGGTTACATTAATTGATAGATATATGTTAATGGGTCTTGAGGATCCGAAGGGGTCATATGTGTTCTTTTGGGAAATGATGGGTTTGCATATGTATTAATAGAAGCTAAGATAGATGAATGTGTCCTAGGACATTTTAAGATATAATAATGGGTCGTATGGGTCCTAAGGGGTCATATGTGTCTTAAGATGTCATAAGCAATGCATAAGGGTCCTAGAATGTCTTAAGGGGTTGTAGGAATCATAACAAGTCCTAAGGGATCATAGGTTACATTAATTCATCCTAATATGTCTTAAGGAGCCTTGAGGGAAACAATGAGTCCTTGTATGTATTAATGGAACCTAACATACATCAATGGGTCCTAGGACATCCTAATATGTATTATAAGGTCTTGAGATTCCTAAGGGATCCTATGTGTCTTAATATGTTGTAAGGGAGGGATAAGGGTCCTAGAAACTTACTACTACAATTTTATAACATATTCTAACATACTACTAGATTATTTTCTAAAATTTAACTATGATTTTCTAAGATTTCTACAAACTAAAAATTATTTAAAATAAATAACTAACTAATATTTACTAACTTTTCTAAAAATACGTGTACAGGTGAGAGAGAGAGAGAGAGAGATTCCTAATATTTACTAACTTTAAAAGAAATTTAAAAACAAGTATTTTTAATAATTTCTATAAGATCTTAATGTTTTCTAACATTTTCTAACATTTCTACTACGGTTTCTAATGTTTTGTAAATATTTTCTAACATTTTCTAACAAACTACTATGATTTTCTATCATTTTCTAACATATTCTAACATTTATACTACGGTTTTTAATGTTTTCTAACATTTTCTAATAATTCTACTATGATTTTCTAACATTTTCTAACATTCTACTATCATTTTCTAACATATTCTAATATTTAACTATGATTTTCTAACATTTCTACAAACTAAAAATTATTTAAAACAAATAACTAACTAAAAATAAATATAAAACATATAATTTACAATAAAAAATGAGAAAAATGTGTGTACCTGATACTACTAACAATTTGAAGAGGTCAAAAAATCTCGAGAGGTGTTGATGTCGTATTGGACATCACTGGTTTGCTCTAAGCCCTATGTCCATACAATCCAAACAGTAAACAATGAAAATAAAAAAGGAATGATAGAAATTATAAAGAAATCCAGCAAAAAGGGGCTTCGCGTGAACACCCCACTTCCCGCGAAGCACCTTGTGTAGGGTACTTCGCGCAAAGTGGGGTCTTCACACAAAGTACCCTACGTAAGGTAATTCGCACAAAGGGAGTGTTTCCCTTCGCCCGAAGTACCCACTTAGAGAGAAGGCCCTAAAATTTTTTTTGTAGAAGGCCGATTTTCTTCCTCCCAAAAAGTGGGACACACTATTGTATTTTAACCCTAGAGGTGTCTTTGTAAAATGGCCCAATTAGGCCTAGGAGAAAAAGTGGAACTGAAGTTTTATGTACACCTGGTCCAAAGGATTGGTACTTGGTTTTTTGATAAGTTGAACAACTCTAAAAAGGGTATTTGAATCAAGAATTTTTTGTGAGTGGTTTGGAAAATTTTTGAATAAACCTAAGATTACCCGTTGGAGAGGGCTACTAGGATTAGGCCTAATTAGTGCCTGGGTAAAGGGTTATGAATGAATCAATTAAATAGGTATGCTTGGATAGTTGAACCAAGTTGATTTGAGTTATATGAGACCCTAGGATGGCTTGGGAAAATTCTTGGGGGTTTAGAGTGGATTAGACCATATTCATGCAAGAAGGCCTAGTGGAACAACTAGGAAACATAGTGTATTTTTTGACAAGATGTGAAGCCTTTTGGTCTTGGAGTTGGATTGATCAGAGGGCTCCCAATCATACTGGTATCAGAGTGAGAAGATCTGGGAAATGATTCCTAGATAGGTGGGGATGGCTTTAACAAGGTCAGAGAGGGAAATCCTACAAGCATTGAAAGAATGGAAGGAGTTTAGGAAGAATGAGAGTAAAAAGAAAGAAGAAGAGAGGAGACAAGAAGAAGAGGAGTTAAGGAGATTGTAAAAATCCTTAGAGAAGAATGAGGCTATAATAAATAAGCTTTTAGAATTCCTAGAGAAGGACAATAAGCAGTGGAAAGAGGAAGATGAACCTAATGGAAAAGAGGTTCTAGATGTTGAATAAGATGTAGAAGATAGAGATGCTAGCAAAGACAGTGAGGAATCAAGTCTTGAAGGGCTTGAGCATGAAGAGGAATTTTTTATTGGGACTGTGTTATGTCCTATGAATGTGGAAATAGGTACTATGTAGTAGGGTACCTTGAAGGAAACACATGAGGAGGCTAATGATGTAGCCTTAGAAGTTGTAGATGATTTGGTATGCCAAGGAGAATAGTAGAAAGAAGAAGATAATAAAATGGTGATTTCCAATATGGTCTCATATGAAGAGACTCAAGTTGGTTTTGTGGGCCATGAGGAGGCCTTAGAGTTGATAAGAATGGAGAAAGAGTGGACAAAGATGGAAGAGTGTCTTTGGAAGAAACCTTGGGAAAATTTGCAGAGGGGTGAAATAGTAGAGGTCAAGCATATGGTGCTAAAGTTGCTTATGAACAAGAAGGAGTGGCAGAGGTTCATATTGCCAAGAGAAGGAAAACCAAAAGTGAAGATCAAAGAAGTATTGTAGGAGCAAGGGAGAAAAGGGAAAGCCATAAAAAGATGGCACAACCAGGACATGTTCAAGACTAAAGTGAAAATGAAACCTTATTTTTTTCTCTAACATGTTTTCTTGCAAGTTTTCTTTCCAAGAGGACTTGGAAATTTTCAAAATTGGGGAGTATGGTGCAGGGGCACCATGGGCATGAAAGGCTACCTAGGGATCACTTGGATGACCTAGAGAAAATGAAGACTATAAGGACCTAAAAAGGTCTCAAATCAATGTAATAATGGTCATTAGTTCCATCTATATTTAATGAAGATACAAAAGATGTCAACGTGCCAAAGTTGGCAAAATAGGCCTAAAAGGGATAATTATGGGGTTAATTGGTAGGTTAGGAGTTTTAATTTTTTTAATATTTGCATAAGGTCTATATTAACCAATTTTAATGTAATAGGATTCATTAGACATATAGTTATCGATTTGAAAACTTAGTTGTCTTTTGTCACTAAGGATTGCACCCGAAAGAGATAAGTGTGAAACCTAGGAATCGTGTGAAACATTGGAGTACTTTTAGGTTGTGGGTGACCTATGAGAAATTAAACCTTTGAATTAGGTGTCATATCCCTTTGAATCACCTTAAACTTTTAACTAAATTTTGGAGGAAAAGGGAAGAGAGTACATGAATTGAAATAGCTGAAAACAAAACTAGGTGATTCACCAAACTTTTAAAGATCCACAAATTGAAGAATGCTTACAAAGACACTTGAAAAAAAATTTGTAACTCACAACTTGACCCTATTGATTTGATATTCTTATAAATAAATAGGTACTTGAAATAAAAGAAGGGAAAGAACTTCCACAACTTAAAACCCAAATGTACACAGATTAGGACTGCAAATAACAAAATAATTCCCTCAGCACTCAATCTGAACCACTATGTAGATTAAAGGACATAATGAAATCACAATAACCTAGACATGAAGTTCAGTAGGAAAATTTAGAAAATGAATAAGGACAAGAAGGACTATTGCTTTGTATTCACTAAAAAAGAAGCCAAGTACAATGTGTATCTCTCAGAGCTACAAACATTCAAATCTCAAAGTGAGATAGAATGGAAGAATTGCCTCAATCATCAAATGTGAGAGGTATAAATAGGTGAACCTTCAGAATCTACAAATCCAAGAATCTTGGGGATTCACTGTGCCTAACTCCACCAAATCCAGAAATGAAGGTCTATCTTTGAAGAATCTGCATTTTAGGTCCATCAAATATGTTTCTCATATCTGCATGTCAAATTCCCAAATTTATAGGGCTGGGTGGGAAGATGAAAATCTTCAGAATTTTAAGCCATCCTTTATCAAATCAATCACATCCTAGCCTACCCCTCAATCATGATAAAAAATGATATTTGACAAAAATGATTTATAAAAATATCATTTGTCAATATCTTACAAACAAAGAGCATGATTTACATTTATCTTTGATTACCTTCCCCTAACAAGATTAACCTATGGTGGGTTATTAATAAGTTTAATTAATATATTTAATGAATAAGTTCTCAACCCAATAAAAGGTAAAACCTATCCAATTAAATATTTACATTTTAAACCAAACCTACTTTCAAAGATGAAAAGATGCTAAAAGCATCAAGCTCTTTTATTGTTGTTATTTGGGAAGTTGTAATCTTGGACTGGTCTTCGCTTTGTGATCTCAAGCTGGATTTAAAAACTTTTGGTTTTTCTACTCATCAAATGGAAGCTCAACTGAGGTAGGGATCGTGTCTTTTCCTCATCTTCTCTACATTTCTGATGGCATTATTGCATTTTCTGTGTGTCTCAAGGGCATACTTACTTTGATTTACATCATTGGTCATGCTTATAATCTCTATTGTATCCATGGTATTGAGGTAATTTCTTTGGGATGATTGAGATATTTGATTTGTTGTTTCTATTTTGGTATTTACATTAAGATGCTCATTGTTGTATTATGAGCTAGGGCATCATTGTATTTGTTTAATTCTCAATGTTTTTAGAGCCTGTGAGATTGATCTTTGGCATCATGCAATGTATCTACTTACTATTTTTACCTCCTTCATCCCATGTTCTATGATTTATTATTGTTGTTGATTAATCATTTATTAAGATGTCCATTGTTGTGTTTACTTTGAGGACCTGTGAGCTATGAGCTAGGGCATCCATGCAAGGTCATTTAATTACTTGTTATTGTAGTGCATCATTGCATTTTTTTATTGATCATTGGTGTTCGTTAGAGAATCATTAATTATTTTATTTACATAGCATTGTGCCCTATTTCTTTTTAAAATTTTAGATTCTTGCTAGCCCATGCTTGTTGGAGCATTGGGGTTGATGTTGTTATTGTATTCATGGTATTTTTTGGTGTTTACTCATCATTGTTGCTCACTGTTGCAACAGCCTATGCTCTAAAGAGCATTGTGAATTATTGTTTGTTGGTTTAATATTTCTCATTGCATCAACCATGAATGCCCATGCTTGGGCTAGAGCACCATCACTTCTATTTTCTTCCTTTGCACAGTGGATATATTACTGTATGTTGCATTCTGAATTTTAATTTCTATCAAATCGGTGGCAATGAGGCCTTGGGCTTGTGTTAGATATCATTGGTGGTTTTCTATTTTAACACATGTAAGCATGCCATTAGATAAGGCATTATTTCATTACTTGATAGCTGCTTCTTTTTGGTTCTGTGATATTGATGCTTCATTCACATTATGTGTTGTCCACTTCACCTTGATCATAGCTCCCCTTTTGCTACTAGTATCTACATATCAGTGAAGATGAGGCTTAAATGCCATCTCATCATGATGTTCAAATGTCACTATTTCAAGGAAATGAAATATGTGTGGAGCCTTCATTGCTTCATTAGATTTGTATCTTGATGTTATGTTACTAATTTTTATTAGCACCATGCAATCATTCCTATCATTTGAAGCTTCCTTTCCTTATCTTAAAAGTGCAGATTTGATACATATGTTTGAAGAATCCATGCTATAGTATTACTGGATTCATAATAGTACTTGGATGCAAATTTTGTGTACCTCTTGCTCCATGATGTTCTTGGCTTATTCACTATTTTCAAAACATGCAATGAGCTTCTTTTGGGGAGTGCACCATATTGTGATGTTCTGATTTTCATTTGAAGCCCATGATTGGGTTCTCATCACTCATGCATATTTGACTTGTGTCTTTATGTGCCATACTACATAATTATTGACCCTACTAATGGGACTATAGGATGTGGATCTAGTGCACTTTCTGAGACTTTATGATTGTTCCTCATTATTGCACCTCTTTCTCATGTTTCTACATGCTTGATTATGACTGCATTAATGGGGTACCATGGCATGATGGGTCACTATTGTGGATGCATCATTTGGAAATGATGCCATAGCAACATCAGATGGAACAATAATATTTGATGTTGTTGTTGCATTGTTTGGATGATGCAGCCACAACAATGATTCATTAGATGTGCATTTGCTCCATTAACACTTATGTATGCCCACTTGATATTTCCATGACACATGATTATAGAGGAACTTGTAAAAGGAAGCCACTTACTTGTTTCTACTCCATGCTCATTTTGGTTGTCCTCTTTAATGCATTGGCACCTTTTGCAGTTTGATTGTACTCTCATGCTTTATGTATTATTCTGCCTTTATGAATCTTGAATGTTCCATTGCCACTACTGTTTCATTGACTATTTCCCTTTCTTAGATTAGTGCTTCTCCTTGAGGTTGTAAGGGTTGTTCATACCTAAGTTTTGTTTTCTATTAGTGTCTTACACTTAGTCATTTTCTAGGTAAAGTTGGCCGATCATCACTGCGACCGAGTCACCATGTATAGGCTGAATCATGTGTAGTGTACATCTACTGAGCAGTAGTTAGTGCTGAGTAAGTCAGAAGGTCACCAATTACTCCAGTATTAGCCAAGATAGTTTATGTTGAGTTATGTAGATATGTGTGTGATGATATTATTCACCTTCATGAAATTACAAGATTAACTAAGAACAACAAGAATTAGAGTGAGAACTAATCTAATCAATGCACAATTAATCTATCAACATCTCATGGATCTCTAAAATAAAGTGGTAAATGAGGCTCTCAACTATGATCCTCACTAGTGACACTCTAAATATGAGAATTAAGCTATATGATATGCAATTAAGATCTATTCAATCAAATTCTAGCTCTATTTGATGAACAATCTACTATGATCAAAGCAATTAAGCTATTAAAATTGACAAGTGAGTGGTGTGGATGCAAATTGCAAGAGCTTTTCTGCAATTCAAAGATATGGAGTGGATCCATTATGCCTCTAAATGCTTTCTACTTATAGGATTTTCCCAAGGGTAGGGGGTAGAGTGAGATAACCATGGTTATGCTTGGGTAAGGTCAATTGGCTTTGCTTTGTCCATAAATGGGGGGACAAGGAGGGAAGAATCATTTAAATGGTTTCAAAAGGCTGGACCATTTCAACAAAAGTGAGTGATTTGTGTCCATTTTGTCTCCAATTTGCTTTGTTGAGGGAAATTATGATTTATTAATTAATTAAAGTAATTAAATTTAGCCATGAAGGGTAAGAGGTTCATTTTGATTTTTGCTTTCAACAACTATGTCATTAATTGAATTTAATCAATTTCATAGTGTTTTTCCCCTTTTCAAGCTTTATTTAATCATTTAATCATTTAATTGAATTTTCCTTTGATTTGAATTGCCTTTGTTCCATTTATTGATTTTTCGTGCTATTTTGATGATTTGATGCACCTTTTGATTGATGTAATCCTTTTCCCAATTTTCTATGTCTACAAATGCCCCTCTTTGAGTCGATGTGCGAAGAACACCAATTCAAAGATTCCCTTGGTATGATGATCTAATTCTGTTCTGGTTTTGTGATTCCTTGACACCTCTGATAGTTGGTATGATGATATGATACTGTCTTTGATAGTGATATGATGCCTGATATGATATGATTCTTTATGTCCTAATTGCGATTCCCTATGTGATTAACTGCTGCCTCTTGATATGATAAACTGATCTGATACTGATTTGCCTCCTAATATGAAACTGATATGATAGGATACTGATATGATAACCTGATATGATATGCCCCACTGATAAATGTTTTTGATGCGATGCCAATTTGATACTCTGATGCCCCCTCAGAAATAAAACATATTGATTCCTTGATTTGAAAATTTTTGATTGATTGGTCCAATATTGTTTTCATTTCTAAAAAATATTAATGATATGCCATGATTTAAGAATTTTCCTCGGTTGATTTGATAGGTTGATATATGATCCAAGATAGCTAGTTATGTTGTAGTTAAGAAAAACAAGTGATTATAACAACAGGATAATGGTACCAATGAATGTGATTTGTCAATCTAATAGGATCGTAAAACTGATATGGGTTAACTGATCAGTGTGAAAACCGATACAGTTGATAGGATTGATCTTGATCAGTGTGAAAATTGATATGGGATCCTAATAGGATTGATAAACTGATACTTCACTCTCAAGACATAGAGACACGAACAAATAATGATAGGTTTGATTGCTTTGATTGACTTGATTGATTGACGTAAGATGATTCACTGATATAAAATACTGATATGATTCCCTTGATTTGCAAAACAGGCACATTTTTGTAAATGATATATATACGGACCTTAGCTTCTTGGATATTTGGATTTAAGTCATGAATTGACCCAGCTAGAGTACATGTTATTGAGATGATTGATTATGGAGCTCCTTCAGTTTGTTGATATTATATCATGTTTTAGTTGTTGACCAGGACTTGGATGTATCACTTTGATGACATTGTATCTTTGATTAAACAGACTTCATGGATCTTTGATATTATGGACACTTATTTGATTTATGGACTTTCCTTGATTCTTGATTGAACCCCCCTATTTGATGATTGATCAAGATTTTGATTGAATGAACTCCCTTGTCCTTGGAAAAATACTACAAACAAATGCACATGTATGTTCCTATGTTTTTGTTTTTTCAATGTATGCTAGTTTATCCTTAACTATATGAGTGCACATGATGTATGGATGATTTTTCATTGTAAATGTGGATAATGAATAATGCTCAATGCATGTATGCAAAAGATAATCTCATTTTCTTTATTGTGTTTTATCAAGAACAAACATTATTATTGAACCCCTTTTGCATAAATGTTTTAACTACCCAAGATTATTGATGTACCCCCTCATTCCCTTGGAAAAGTAGCCATAAACACATGCATTTGATCAAACAGGACAATGCAATTAATCTAACAAGATAATGCAATGAATCTAATATGCTTTGCAATGCAACCTAAGTGTCACCAACTTTTAGCAAATAAATGCCTTGAGGATAAATTTTCATCATTGAGCATTTGGGACCGGAAAGCAAGTACAATCACCACTGCCCACTGACACGATGATATGAATACCGCTTTTTATCACATTTGGTAACCTCCTTTTTGAACTAGTACAACCCTCACTAGTTGGATGACCAAACTATGGGAGTCTGAATACCGGTGTCAACGGATTCAATGTTGCAAGTGGATTTTTGGTATTAAGATATAGAAAATCTAAATAGCCAAGGGATCCATTTGCGTAAACAAACAAAATTCAATCCATCCACTTATGAGATAGTCCTTGATGGTTCTTTGATGACCATGTCGTTAGACAACTTCTCATAAGGTGACGAATCTTCCTCCAAACAGTCACTCAAAGGCAATAAAATATTGTATCTCTATCATTGCCAATACCATCAATTAGCTAAAGAGACTTGATATAAATCAATCGATATAAGCAAAGAGATTTTTAACCAACTTTCAAAAGAATATTTCAAGTGTTTTGCATTGTTTCTTGATTTTCAAATAGTATTTCCAAGTACCTTGATCATTAATGATGTTTGATTTTTATTTAATCCTGAATAATAAAGTCTATTAAGGCTTAAGGATTTTGTTGTGGTAATCAATTTCTTGGTTTATGAACAATGATATCTATCAAAGGTTCACAAAAATATGCTTCTTTCTTCTGAAATTCAGATCTCGCTCTCTCTCTGTTTGACTCTGACTGAATGTTGTTCGTTTGAATCCTTTTTATGTACCAACTTTGTGATATGCTCTTCGTTGCCCCCAAGTGTTTGAATATACCTGTTTTGACAAATTTGGGTGATGCAAATGATGAAGCTACAAAGCTTTATTAGGACTATGTACAAATGATGGATGCAATGAAGGTTTGGACAAATGGGATGATGAGATGCATTATGTACAAATGCAACCTAGGAAAGACCAACTGAAGGGAACCAAAGGTGTTAGCTTGTGGTGACTAATCAGGAAAGTACTGTACACTTTTCCTACTGTATATTTTTTTGAGGCCGACTACTTTTTGGTTATTTGGGCCGACTACTTATAACTCATTCTAACCCTAAAGTGGGAAAATATTGTATAATATGGCTTAGGGTTAGGGATTTTCATTATGTATGATTTTAGTACTTGCGGCAAAATTGGGCTGTAAGGGATTACGGATTATAATCAGGTTGTAATCACTGGATAATAATAACATTGGACTCACTGTTGGTGGACGTAGCCTAGGGATTGGGTGAACCACGTTAAATCTGTGTGTCTTGTGTTCTATTCTGTGTGGTTTATTATTTTCTGATATTAGTTATATTTGCACATAATTGTTATTTCTGCCTTGTTAATCCTAACAAAAGGTGCTTGTTTACCAAGTTTTCACCCTTTGGATGGATCAAGCTCTTTTTTTTTTCTTTTTTTTTATTTTTATTTTATTTTATTTTTTTGCAAGCTTTTTCTCTCTTTTTTTTGCTACCAAGGTGCCTATTTACTAGGTTTTCACCAAGGCACTTTCTTCTTTTTCAATTTTTTGTATTTTTCTTTTTTTTTTTTATCATCAAAGCGCCTATTTACTAGGTTTTCACCAAGACAACATCATTTTGGATGTTTTTCCTTTCTTCATGCTCAATTTTCTCAATGTTTTTATCCTTTTGTGCTTTACAAATGTTTTTGGTGTTTTCAAGATCTCTTTTGAACTATGTACAATAAGATAGGATGCTCTCTCATCTGATACTCTTTATACTCTTTCATCTACCTCATGTATAGAACCTTTTAAGATGAATACTATTAATAGGCTCTTGAAGTTCCTCTCCGTCACAATTTGATAATTTATAGGTTCCTGTACCAAATGAAGATATTATGATAAATGGGCCTAGCCAATTAGCCTCCCATTTGCCTTTCTTTTCCCTCTCAACCTAATTCTTTGGATTCTCTCTCAACACCAAGTCTCCTACCTGAAAAACTCTTGGTTTGATATGTTTATTATAGTTCTTTGAGATTCTATTTTGGTACACTTTCAGGTGCTCATAAGCTTGTGTTTGATGTTCTTCAAGTAACTCCAATTGTTGGAGTCTAGCAACCCTATAGTCTTCATCTGTGATCAATCCTTGTAATGACACTCGTAAAGATGGGATTTCAACCTCTAATGGTAGAACTACTTCAGTCCCATAGACTAGTGAGAATGGCGTGGCTCCGGTGGGTGTTCTTATGCTGGTTCTATAGGCTTGTAATGTTGGATTAATTTGCATATGCCAATCCCTTCCTGATTTGTTGATCGACCTTTTCAAAATCTTCAATATATTCTTATTTGTGGCTTCGGCTTGCCCATTTCCCTGAGGGTAATAAATTGATGATGAATGGTGAGTGATATGAAATGTAGCACATAGTTCATCAACATCTTTATTCTTGAATTGTTTTCCATTATCTATTATTATGGCATGAGGAATACCATATCGGCAAATGATATGATTCAAGATAAACATGGAAATTTGCTTTCCTATTGCCGTTATCAATGGAACCACTTCAACCCACTTGGTGAAATATTCTATTGTGGTTATGATATGTTTGTGCCCATTTGAAGAAGGTGGATTTATGACGCTAATTAAATCAAACCCCCATTGATAGAAAGGCCATGGTGTGACAAATGGATGTAATGCCTATGCTGGTGCATGTATCATATCTCCATGATATTGGCATTTGTTGCATATCTTCACAAAGTGGCAAGCATCCTTTTCCAATGTCTTCCAAAAATACCCTAAGCGAAGGATTTTCTTAGCTAGATTTAACCCGCTTGAGTGCGACCCGCAAGTGCCTTTGTGAACCTCTCGTAAAGCTAACTTAGACTCTTCTTCCTCTAAACACCTAAGTATCATCCCGTCTAGACCCTTACGATACAATGTTTCGAAAAGGATTAAGTAACGGGAGGCTTGGCGTATGAAATTGCATTTTTGAGCACGGGTTTGGTCTAAGGGTAGCACTTGGTCTTTAAGGTAGGTATATATAGGTCCATACCAAGGGGAGTCATGTCCATGTAAGAGGGCAACAATTTGGGTTTCAGGGAGGTCAAATGTTAGTTTTACCAACTCTTCCACCAAGAACTCATACTTCTCATTTTGATCTAGTTTTTGTAACAAAGAAGCTAAGGTAGCCATGGCATCAGCTGCTCTATTTTTCTCTCTAGGAATCTATTCAAAGGTGATCAATGCAAAGTATTTCTTCCATCCATCAATCATAGTCTTATAAGGCATCAACTTTTCATCCTTAGTGTTATATTCATTGTTGACTTGATTAATGATGAGTTGAGAATCTCCATAAATTTGTAGCTCTTTTATATTCCATTCTAAGGCCATTTTGATGCCTATGACTAGTGCTTCATATTCTACTATATTATTTGTACATGGAAACATAAGCTTGTAGGATTTGGGAATGGTGTAACCTTGAGGAGTTACCAATAATATGCCGGCCCCAGAACCTCCTTGAGTATAGGATCCATCAAAGTATAACTTCCACATTTTTGCCTCTATGTTGATAATGGCAGAATCCAAAAATTCCACTTGAATAGTTTGTGTAGAAGTCATGAGATTTTCAGCTAAATGATCTTCTATTACTTGTCCTTTGATTTCCTTTCTATCGACATATTTGATGTCGAATTCACTCAATATCATCACCCATTTAGCTATTCTACCTGTTAAGGCTATTTTACTTAACAAATATTTGAGAGGGTCTATCTTGGCAATCAACTTGACCTTATGCATCAACATATAATGTCTCAACTTTTGAGATGCAAACACCACTGCTAGACAAGCTCTTTCCATAAATGTGTAATTAAGCTCATATTTTATCAACGTTCTACTCAAATAGTAGATAGCTCTTTCCTTTCCTTGTTCATCCTCTTGCGCCAAAAGTACCCCTAAGGATCTTTCTGTAGCAGATATGTAGAGAAGTAATGCTTTTCCCATGATTGGTGACATGAGAATGGGCGGATTTATCAAATAAGTCTTTAGCAATGTGAAAGCTTGATCACATTCGGCATCCCATATAAATATAGTATCCTTATGTAGCAACCTGGTGAAAGAATGACATTTTTCAGCCAATTGGGAGATAAACCTTCATATGGATTGGATTTTGCCCTGCAAGGATCTCATTTGGCTAATATTCTTAGGTATTTCCATGTCCATTATAGCTTGTACTTTCTCAAGATCCACTTCAATCCCTTTGGCGGAAACTATAGAACCTAGTAACTTTCCGGATTGGACTCCAAAGGCACATTTCTTTGGGTTTAATCTGAGCTTGAATTGCTCCAACCTAACAAATATATTTTTCAAAATGTGGAGGTGTTCTTCTCTTTTGTGGGATTTTGCCAATATATCATCCACATAGTCTTCTAAAAATGTGTGCATCATGTCGTGGAAGATAGTTTTCATGTCCCTTTGATATGTGGCTCCGGCATTTTTAAGACCGAAGGGCATGACATTCCAACAAAAATTACCCCAAGGGCAAGTAAATGCTATCTTTTCTTGGTCTTTGGGTGCAATTTTGATCTGATTATACTCGCTAAAGCCATCCATTAATGAGTACATTGAGTGTCCTGCTGTCAAATCCACTATGGCATTTATGCTCGGAAGTGGGAAATCATCTTTGGGGCAAGAAAGATTTAGATCTCTACAATCCGTACACACACAAATGGATTTATCATGCTTTGTGACTGGTACAATGTTGGAGATCCATTAGGCATATGCTATTGCTCTTATGAACCCTACTTTCAACAATTTTTCCAATTCTTCCTTGACCAAAAGAGCTATGTGGGGGTGCATTTTTCTCAACTTTTGTTTAATGGGTTTAACCCCTGGTCAAACATTCAGATGATGCATTATAAATTCAGGATCTAATCTGGGCATGTCAACATATGACCATGCAAAGTTTACTTGTTGTTCTTGGAAGAATTTTATGAAGTCTTCTCTTTCTAGAGGTGTGAGTGATGCTGCCAAGTGTATGAACTTTGGATCTAATTCTATCCCAATATTGAACTTTTCCATTGGCTCTATGAGTATAGGTGACCTTTCCTCTTCATTTTCAGGCAAAGTGTCCAATCTCTCTTCTTTTGGTGCCACAATTGGGTTTTCACCAAAAGAAACATCTTTTAATTTTATTTTTTTTGGTTCTAATGGTGCCACAGTTGGGTTTTCACCAATAGAACTTTTCATTTTTTACTATTTTTTTTTATTTTTTTCTTTTGACTAAGAGATTGAACCCCTGCTGTTGTCATTATGTCTGTATTGAATTCGTTGGTGGAAGAGGGTTCAACCGAATTAAGGTAGTGATTCATTGCTTGGTCATTGGAAAAGTAAAGGAGGTCATTTGGTTTGGTTTGGTCCCAATCAATGAGGTGCAGATTTATCAAAAGTAAGGGTTCATTGGGTAAAATGTCATCAATAGGCATTATGGACATGACTTCATTTGAGGGTTCATACATTGTATCATTTAGATCTATGACATGTGCTTCCTCAAGATGATCCATGGAAGAAGGGTCAAAGTCCCCTTCACTCGAGTCCTCGTCAACCTCTATGGGAAACAACATGGGAAAAGCCACAAGTGGGTTAAAACTAATGTTTGAATCTCCCTCCTCTAAAGGTATCCAAAATGTTTCTATCCATGCTCCATTGGGAGGTACTTGCTCGATATTAGGCCTTTGAATAGGAGGTTCTTCACTAATTTGAGCTTCTTGCCTTGGAATTTTTGCATAAGTATGTATAGCAATCACTTCCTTGTCATGACATGATTCATCTAATAAAGTATCCCATTCATAATCCTGAGAATCATCACTATCTCCTTCAGATTCTAAGGCATTTATGTGAGGATAAAAATCTTGCATTGGGCTTGAACTTTCTCCTTTGCATTGAAAACCTACTCCAGATTTTTCATGACTTGCCCTCCAAATAGGTTCTATAGGTTCCAATAATCCCCTATTTCTTTGGCCTAAGGGTCCTCTTCCCTTGTATCCCATCTTTTGCATTATATCAAAGCCTTTTCCATATTGCTCAGTTTGTATCTTTTCATGCTGAATTCTTTCCATGGGAGTGTTGGAAGTATCTTCCTCATCATGGTAAAGCCATTGAAGGACGTCATCTTCTTCCTTATCCCATGCTACTTTGTTATCTTCCCTTACAAAATAGGAATTATACTTATGTTCTTTTGATGGTTTACCATGTGATTTTGGAGATGTGGGCATGTCAAATAGAGAAACAAAATATTCCCCTATCCCTTTTGAACTAATCTTGCATTGTTTTTCAAAGTTGTTCATCATTTCACTCATGTGTTGGTAATGATCTTTCTTGGCTTTTTCCTTTTCTTCTTTGGTAGGTTTATAGATTACTGTTTCCAATTTAGGTGCTATGTATGAACTTTCCATTGCATTTGGGCCCTCATAGCTCACTTTTTCCTTTCCCTTAGTTGATGTCACTGAGCTAGCTTGAGGAGGGTATGGAGTAACATTTACTGTTAGTTCCTTCATTTTAACATCTTCAATTGTGGTTTCTTGAATAATTCCTTCCCGATTATGTGGAATGTATAACTCATGAGGAGGTTTGAGTGCATTGCAATATTGGAATGGGTTAGAGTCTCCTCCAACTGTGATTTCTTCACCCATGTACAGAAATTTTATGCATTGGTGGTACGTGGATGGGACTTCTTGCATCTCGTGAATCCATGGTCTACCCAACAAAATATTATAAGTTAATTTCATGTCCAGCACTTGGCAATTGGTGTCCTTCTTAACAGGTCCCACTTGGATGGGTAATACAATCATGCCCTTAGAAGCTCTTTCAGCTTCATCATAAGCTTTAATGGTGATTTTCTTTATAGGGTCAATGCAAGACTCAGATAGACCTAAGGATTTGACAAGACTTAATGTGAAAATGTTGAGACCAGCCCCTCCATCAATGAGAGCTCTTTTGACTCTATGCCTTTCGATTAAGACCTCTATATGCAATGGTAGATTTTGAGGATGGGTTATAGACACATCATCTTGATTGGAAAATGAAAGACAATGAGGTGCTACAAGATGACCTACCATATGTTGAAACCTTTCTGTCTCTAAGTTAGTAGGAACATGTGTCTCTCCTAGAGCTTTTTCTAAAATCTCCTTATGGTTTGGTGACAACTTCAATAATTCTAAGATAGAGATTTGTGCTGGAGTACATTGCAATTGATCAACCAAACTATAAGGCCTTGCTACTGTAGAAGACTGTTTGACTACAATATTGGATGGTGGGATGTTAGTGCTTTGAGGAGCTATCCCTTGTAAGGTTATTCTAGAATTCTGCCCTCTTGTAATGACATTTGATGCTTCCTTTTGAGGTTGCTCATTAACTATTATAGCATTAACAATATGATCATAAGGTGGTGCAAAGTTGAGATTATTGGCACTTTGCTTCTTGTTATTTGATGACTCTCCCTTATCATGTTTGTAAAAGGGTTGTTTGAATGCCATATGATCTTCATTATTGGGAGGTCCGTCAATGGTGATCATGTCGTTATCAATTAAATCTTGCACTACATGTTTTAATTACAGACATTCATTTATTGTGTGTCCTTGAATTCTGTGATACTCACAATGGGTATTGGCACTCCACCAACCAGGCTTATCATTTGGCTCGTAAGGCTGAATTTTGGGTAGAGTAATGACATTATTAGCTAGGAGAACCTTTAATGCCTTTTCAAGGGGTTCACCCAAGGGTGTGAAGTTCTTTGTGGGGGTTGGCCTCAAGTGTTTATCAAATTTAGTATTCCTTGAATTATCTCCTTGATTTCCATTATTGGTGTGATTGTTGTTGGATGGTGCATTAGAGCTCTGATTGGTATTGTTCACTTGATTAGGTGTCCTTGTAAGAGCAAAGGGGACCACCTTCAAGTTGCTAGATTCAACTACTCCATCATTCAAAATTCCTTTATTGTTATTCTTATAACAACTATTATTATTAAACCAATGATTCTTTTGATTATTGCCATTGTTACCATTGTTGCCACTGTTGGGGTTGTTCTTATTATCTTTGTACAGTTTGAGTTCTCCACTTTTGACCAACACTTCCTCCATGGTTACTCCATTTTCAATTAGATCTTGGAAGGTCTTTGGACATTGCATTCGTAAGTGATAGTCTAACTCATTACTCAAACTATTTATGAAGATATCCATCTTCTCTTTTTCAACCACACTTCTAGGATATCTTGCAAAAACTGTCCTCCGCCTTTGTAGAAAAGTGAGGAAGGCCTCTCCATCTTTTTGTTTTTTGTTGCATAACATTATCATCATGACATCATGTTTAATGTTATATGAGTAATGAACCATGAATTTTGATGCTAACTCTTCAAAGGTTTTAATGCCGGAGGGTAACTTAGAAAACCACTCCATAGCCATGCCTCCTAAGCTTCGTGGAAATAATCTCATTAAATATGTGGTATCATGCATGAACTCTAAGCTCAACACACAAAACTCTCATAAGTGATCTTGAGGATCCATTGTTCCTTCATACTTGTCATATTTAGGGAACACAACATTGATCGAGAATGGCATCATAACCAAGCTTTTATCAAATGGGAATGGACACAATGCTTCTATAGAGAAAGGCTTGGGAGACCTGCTTTGCTTGATGTTGTCTAGTTGCATTTGAAATGCCTTGAATTGTTTGTTCATGATGTCTAAGGTACTTTCCTCAACTTCTAGTGTTTTAAGTTGGTTGACATCAAAGTCACGGGGAAGCTTGAGACCTTTTTGTGCTAAGTCTATGAAATGTTTTTCTCTATCTAGGTCCATTGCCTCTTCCATGAGCTTTCTGAAATAAGGACATTGGATAGCCTCACTAACTTTTTCATCCGTGGCATCTTTTGCCATTAGTTCGGTGTTATTTTGAGTATGAGTTTGGTTAACTCCGTGAGCACTTGGATCTACTCCTTCATTGTTGGTATTTCCTTGGTTATTAATATTGCTCTGGTTATTCATGTCATTGCCTCCACTATTGGCATTACCTTGGTTGGTGAAATCAATGCCACTATTATCCTTACCACCCAAACTACCTTGATACATCATGTTGTCTTCTTTTTCTTGTTCAGGTGACTTTTGTGGTACTCTAGGAGTAGTTTCATCTCCGGGATAAGGGAGCTCTTGTCTCAAATAAGTCCCGTCAGCTTGCAAGGTTTTCTTGATGTAATATGATCTAGTGAATGAAGGCATGAACCTTGGATGCAAGTTAAGACTACTTGGATCTAATCCTTTGCAAAATTTTGATAGATATGCGAAACAAGATTTTTGACCAAACTATAAGTTGGATCAGCAAAAACTCAAAAAAGGGTATTCAAATTGATATTCAAAATTTTTTGATTCTTCCTGGAAGTACTCTCTGTTTGACCTTTTTTCTTTCTAGGTGTGACTAAAACAATCTCAGGCATGTCTGAAACCTGTCTAAGTGTATACTGATTTGGTGAAGGCGGTACTCTGTAGGTTCTCCGGTGGTACTTTACTATTTCCAAGCGGGTTTCCAGTTTTAACTAGGTGTGTCTCAAATTGATCTGAGCGTGACTTTAGTGTGTATACGCATGTTTGAATAAGTCACAGGTGTGACTAAATCTCTCTTAGGCAATTTTTTTTTACGCACAGGCGACACTTCTCTGACCAGGGTATAATTTTTTAGATTTTTTAAAACTTTTGATCAGATATTTTTGAAAATTTCTTGTTTTGAAAATTGAAAACAAACGCAACACACACATAAATGTCTCTAAAAAACAACTAATGTGTATATTCTCAAATTTTTTCACAAGTATAGCACAAGAATGAATTCCAAATAGCCTACCTAGAGTCAAATTGGTTTGTAAACATGGCTCTACAAGGTGGCCTTTCTAATTTAGCTGGGATTTAATAAATGTTCTGTTCAAATGAATTAAAATCTCTCATCCCCCAAGTATGTTAAGGGGCTTCCCACATGCACTGAGGCATGATTTTGCACAATCTGTAAAGACTACTAGAGGAAGTTCAAGAAGATTAAAATCCCTTTGTCATGCACCCCATTAAGGATGCATGCGTTTCATTTTATAGTGGGTCAGATTCTCACGGCAAAAGCAAGTGTATCCCACTTTGGGCTATCCCTCTCACTAGCCTCGCTAAGGCAAATTTGGGAGGCGAGCCCACTAAATCTCTAGCATGTTCATTTTGCAAGTAAGGCAGATTTTGAATTTTAAGTAAAGTTTTTGGGAGTTTGTTTCACCAAGAAGGTGAAGAGCATATCCCTAACTTTCCTTTTGATTCTCAAACACTTCAAACACTTAGTTCTTTTTCAACCTCTTGACAAGGAGGTTCTTAGAATTGAAATGTGTGGTTCAATTTCTTCCTTATTAAAGCTAGGTTTAAATGACAATGCCACAAGTTAAGGGAATGCAAGCTTGTTTGAGTAGAATACCTTTCCTTGTAGCTAGCAAAAGGCTAGGGGCATTTTTGAGTTGCTGATTTTCATTTTTAACTTACTCACCTTGGCAATTTGCTCCAACTCCCTCCTCCAACAAGTTAGCCCAACACAACCAATTCACAATGAGGGGAAACCAAACTTGCATGTAATCAATCAAAAGATTTTTAATGAAAGAAGCTTTAATCTCAAGGTTCATAAATCCAATTTAGAGACACAAATTTTTGCTTATAAGCTTCAATCATAGCTAAATATTTCTCATATACCTGGACATCCTCATCTAGTGTGGATTCAAGGATAGCCTTTGTATGCACTTGATTCTCCTTCTTTATTTTCTTTGCCAATGCTTTTCCCTCCTTGTTGAACCTACTTTTTGGCTTTTTCACTCTCGGATGTCTGCTCATTTACTGGTTAACAACAAACACAGAGATTCAGATTTTCAAATTTTATCAAATTGAATGTGAAAATAGCAAATTAAATGCAGGTGACATCCTCTAGCTAATAAGCGTGAATAAATCACTCAGAGGCATGACTTTATTGATTACACGCAACACCTTTTAGTGCACAAGCGACATTAATAATAGCATAGGCAATAAATCTACTATGCAAAGCGTAAACAGAATCCTAAATCCGAGGCAAATAGTCAATGCAAAGCGACATCCAAAAGATTTTAAAGCGATAAAGATATTATCACAAGCGCAACATTAACACACAAAGGCATGATAATTTCAATTACTACGCGATAGAAAATTTCTCTTTAAGTGTAATATTAAGTGTAAAGTGCAATGCAAAGAGGAAATTAACGTGATAGAAAATAAGTGATATGCGATACTTCCCTATGTTTAGGCATGATTTGAAGCCATAAAGGCTGAATGCTTTGTCATTTCGGGCATGAGTTTCCAGCTAACAGGCGTAAGAACAGGCTTCCGAAGTGACACTGTAAGGATTCTAAGCGTGAATAGATCTCCCGTAGGCATGACTTTAGAAAATTCCTATAGAAAACACATGGAACCAAACAAAAATGTATGCAAAGATGATTTAAATCACAAATTTGTTAGTATTTGAGGCTCAAGGCCCCACGATGGGCACCATTTGTGTGATGATATTATTCACCTTCATGAAATTACAAGATTAACTAAGAACAACAAGAATTAGAGTGAGAACTAATCTAATCAATGCACAATTAATCTATCAACATCTCATGGATCTCTAAAATAAAGTGGTAAATGAGGCTCTCAGCTATGATCCTCACTAGTGACACTCTAAAGATGAGAATTAAGCTATATGATATGCAATTAAGATATATTCAATCAAATTCTAGCTCTATTTGATGAACAATCTACTATGATCAAAGCAATTAAGCTATTAAAATTGACAAGTGAGTGGTGTGGATGCAAATTGCAAGAGCTTTGCTACAATTCAAAGATATGGAGTGGATCCATTATGCCTCTAAATACTTTCTACTTATAGGATTTTCCCAAGGGTAGGGGGTAGAGTGAGATAACCATGGTTATGCTTGGGTAAGGTCAATTGGCTTTGCTTTGTCCATAAATGGGGGGACAAGGAGGGGACAATCATTTAAATGGTTTCAAAAGGCTGGACCATTTCAACAAAATTGAGTGATTTGTGTCCATTTTGTCTCCAATTTGCTTTGTTGAGGGAAATTATGATTTATTAATTAATTAAAGTAATTAAATTTAGCCATGAAGGGTAAGAGGTTCATTTTGATTTTTGCTTTCAACAACTATGTCATTAATTGAATTTAATCAATTTCATAGTGTTTTTCCCCTTTTCAAGCTTTATTTAATCATTTAATCATTTAATTGAATTTTCCTTTGATTTGAATTGCCTTTGTTCCATTTATTGATTTTTCGTGCTATTTTGATGATTTGATGCACCTTTTGATTGATTTAAGCCTT
The DNA here is from genome assembly GCA_027943335.1 of Chamaecyparis obtusa. NCBI lineage: Eukaryota > Viridiplantae > Streptophyta > Pinopsida > Cupressales > Cupressaceae > Chamaecyparis > Chamaecyparis obtusa. The sequence continues at coordinate 166,832 of BSBK01011727.1, forward strand.
TTCCCAATTTTTTGTGTCTACAATATGTTAGTGTTGAGAACCATGGTATGAAGAATAGTGAATGCCGAGTGCTAGAGATATCAAATGCCAAGTAAGCCAGATTTGACATATGTGTTTGTTATGGAACAAACACTTAGGTAAACCATTTTGGCTGACATCTACATGATAATTATTATTTTTTGAGGGAATCACAGAGTTGATTATGCTTTTTTATTGTAATCATTAATCCCTATGTAATCATTGTAACCAATCAAAATTAGGGAAAGGTTAAGCAACATAAGTAGACAATCTAGATCGTAGATCACAATTCATGGATTTGATCTATTGTTTATATAAGATGAGATCTGAACCCTAAAATGTATTAAGGAGTATAACAAAAGTGTATGAGTGAGAAGAAGATCTCATGCATGCAAAATAGAGAAGTGTTTTGATAATCAGAAATAGAGTTCAGTGACCGAGCATAGCAGTGAAGGAAAAAATTGAGATATATTTGATAGAGGAGATCAAATCTACATTGTAAGGAGAAAATTTGTTATCAGCATTACAGTGCAAACCAAAGGATCAAGTACTGAGATATTCTAACAGGTGAATCAATAAAAATCTCTTAACATAGTGGTTTTAGCAGACCTAAGAAAATCTCTTGATTGAGTGCTTACTTCATTGTAAGTTTAAATCCTTTTGCAAGGTAGATTGTATAAGTCTTAAAGCTCTTAGCAGGGAAAACCCCTCAAGGGTAGATCATCATTTTATGATCAAACTTGTAGCCCTAACAATAAAAATTTAGTATTGCAATAGTGAAGATTTGTGGGTGTCATCCCCACCCTAGTTTTACCTTTCAAGGGTTTCTGGGTAACCAAAGTCATTGTGTTATGTTTCATTTTCATGGATGAATATTAAGATGTTAGATCTATTTTAGTATTAAATTTTATGCTTATGCTATGCAAGTAAGATTATGTCAAAATGCATTTATTGGTAGATATCTTATTCACTCCCCCCCCCCCCCAGTATATTACTTTCTTATAATAGATTTACAAAAAATGGTATCAGAGCTTAGTCTCTTAAAAGAAGTCTAATCACTTGTGAGTCAAAGATCTTGAGATGGAGGTTTATAAGTTGGGAAATATCATAGAGAATCAGAAGATTGACATTCAGCTTGCATTACAATAGCTTGAAGTAGCCAGAGGTGAACTAAAGAAATCATTAAGTAGAAGGAGAGAGCTAGCAATACAATAGAATGAAACTCAATATCAGGAAGAGGACACTGGAGGTCTATTGATAATGGAAGTTCTATTGAAAGTGATAAAGGTATAACAAATCTACTATAGAAAAATAAGATATTGAATGAAGACATCAAAAATCTCAAAAGAGAACAAGAAATGCAGTCGGTAAGACTTTGTGAAGTTGTTGAACAGAAAAAGAAAGCTGAAGATGATAAGGCAATGGATGAAGAAGATAAAAGACAAATATCTTTAAGACTTGATGAAAGGACATGTGACATGAAAAGGTTGAAAAATAATCAATTGGACATGGTAAATCAATGGTTACTTGCTAATCAAGAGTTGGGTAGAAAAGATGTGGAAATTACAAATCTAAGATCAGAAAATAGTCAACTAGAGAATGAACTAAGATCTGAAAAGGAACTCAATAAAAGTATGAACAAGCCTAATGAAGCTATAAGATACTTTGAAGAATTTTTGAGGTCACCTAGAAGATCCAGTGATACATTTGGACTTGGACATGATGAGTACTTGTCATCCACTGAGGAAGGAGAATCATCAAAGAGTAGAGAACAGAGGAATGCTAAGCCAAAGAGCAACAAGCCTGTATGCCATCATTGTGGAAAGCTAGGACACATAGCCAACATCTATAGAAGAAAAAATGGTAAGTCTAATCCTAAACCAAAGTTCAATGGAAATTGTTTTAACTGCAAGAAGAAAGGAAATCAGGCACATGAATGTAGGACAAAGGTCAATAATCAACCTACCTCACCTAGATTTCAAGGACATTGATTCAACTATCAAAAATATGGACATAGAGCACATGAGTGTAGATCCAAAGCTAAGTGGACATCCAATCAATAGACTAAGGCACCCAAGAAAGCTAATACATACAATTGGGACTACAATACATGGTATAGTTGTCATTATTGTGGTAAATATGGTCACATTGGAGCAAACTATTTGAAGACACATTTCAGTGGAAAATCCAGGAATTTGATAAGTGGAAGTATGGTGTGTTACAAATTTAATAAGATTGGTCACTTGAAGAAAGATATCAAAGTGCACATACCGAGAAATGAACAAGTCAAAAATGAAGAAACTATCGAGCAAATGAGAAATCAGATGAACAAGACTTGGAAGAAGAAAGAGGAAGCTAGCAGTAGTGGAGCCAGTGAACCTGAGGTCACCCAATCTAATGGATCAGGTTATCACACCACTTCAAACTAAGCAATAAGGTATGTGAGGAACTAAATCTTATAATGCTTTATTTTACATCAGTTCCTAACATTTGATAAGATAAAAGTCTATATCTGGATAGATTAAGATGCATTAGGACATAATTGAGATAGAAGCTATACTATATATTTGATGTCAAGCATCATTATTGTAGCCTATAGTGACTGATTCACTAGTGTATACTGAGCTCCTATGGTAGTTGAGATGTGATGTATACCAAACTGAATGGCAGTATCAACCAAGCTTGTGTTAACCAAGTTGACATGAGATTGTCGAGACAATTTTATCTTACCTAGAAAGAGTACAGATCATTAATGAATCCCTAATCTAACCATTTGAAGTCTATAAAGCGGGAAGTTACCATTTATTTTTATTTCACCAGCAATTTGAGAACTTTCAAGAGTGATTATCAAGATCTTTTGTGCTAAGTGTGATTTTGTACAAATCATTCACAACATGTCGTCAGCAAACATCTGAGAACCATTTGTGCAAGGTATTTACTAAGTTATCTATTTCTGTTAGTGAACCCTAGAATTGTCAGAATGGCATCTTCATCATTTGCAGCACCTAAGAAGCTAGGGAAGTATACAATGTACAGTTTGTGAGGAACGACGCATGTAAGCCACAGAGATTCTAGGTCATTCCTGAGAGCTCAATAATGGGAGATATTATGGGAGCCTTATCATCAATCCCTCCTAAGGTTTTAATGATCAATGATGTACGCACATGTTATATGTGAAAAATTAGAGAGATTGGAGACTATGAGCTCAAAAAAGCCTATGATAAATTATGCAGCAATGGGGTGTTGAAGCCTAAACACCAAAAGGTTTCTGAGTGAGGGTTGGTGCATGCCCTTGACTTCCCACAAAATTTCAAAGTAGAATGGATCAAGATTGTACTAAGTCGAGTACATGATATGAAAATTTGGCTAGAGAATGGACCAATAAGGATCACTAAGGAGATAATACATCATGTTACTAGTTACCTTAGTTTTTCAGGAATGAAGACTATGAGATGTCAAAGCAAGGAGGTTATCCAAGCCAACACTCAGGTGATGTGGAACAAGAAAGGAATGAAAATCTCAACCATCACAGACCCAAAGATTAATTTTGCAGTAAGGGTAATAGTACAGAAGTTTTATCAATCTAGTCGATTGGACAGTATTCCATGCATAGAGTTGACCAAGCTTGGAAGATGGTCAAGAAGGAACACACCTATGACCTTACCAAGCTACAACTAACATAGCTTGCTAAGAACCTCACATCCATCAGGAAAGTAAAGAACTCAATATGTAAGTTTTCTTCTCTACTCGTCTATTTATTTTTCTATGTACAGAATATTTTTCCTACTATTGGGGATGTGGTATGGGATAAGAGACGACCTATCACATTATAGATTAGTGAATTTATTAATCAAATGGGTGAGAATTTTGAGAGTGTAATGGATAGCTACTTTGTAGAATTTAAGAAAAAAAATGAGAAAAAGAAGTAGGATCCCAGTATCACTAGTGGAGAAATACTATAATGAAATATGTTTCCTAGTTGATATCGATTTCACCTATGCATAAGCAATTACACTGAGGATATCATGGCTAAGGCCATTACCTTATGAAGTGACTATAGATGAGACAGTAGCATCAATAACGGCCCTATTAGCTGAAGAGGTTGACTAGAAGGCTAATTATTTTGGAATATATGAGGAAGCTAAGTCAGAAATAACCATGGGATCAAAATTTGCTACAAGGAAAAGAAAGAAGATAGTGAAAAATATAGAAAAGATGATTGGAGAAGGAGAAGAGGTAGATGCACCTCTATCATTGAATCAAGGGTTAGGAGAAGATAAGTCTACCAAGTCAGAAGAAAGTGAAGAGGAGGAGACTGTGGTAGTGAAGGAAAGAAGGCATCAGTTGATGAGCCTGTTAAGAAACTGGTACAAAAACCTAAGCCCACTCACTCCCCAGTACTTAGGCCTAGAACTAGGGAAGCTTCTACTATCATCATTGCCAAGCCACAAAAGAAGACCCCTACATCATGGAAGATAAAACCAGTTCAGGCTAAGGCTGTACCAAGAAATACAAGGAAGAAACCAAGAAGAAAGTTTATTCTAGAGAAAGATGATGAGGAAAAAAAATATGATGAGGATATCAAGAAGAAGGCATTACCTCAATGGAAACAACTAAATGTGGATGAAATTTTCCACAATATCAAGAGCACTGCTGGGCTAGTAGGCTTTAAGCAGATAAAGTTTGAAACATTGAGCATTGAGGATGAAGAAAGAGTAGAACAAGCTATGCTTGAGATGCTCTGTACTTTTAAGATGGCACCATTATAGTTGGGGAACCATATTCCTGATGAACTTTATAAGAGGATATCACAAAAGTGGGAATATGCATTGATGACTGAGAAGAAAATAAGGGAGAGCACACTTGCTCAAGTCATGCCTGACTTATCCCCCACATACATCAAACAATATATGGAGAATTATAGGAATAGATGTGTACCAAAGCTACGAGCATACTCCATTTTACAACACAAGGTTGAAGAGATTGTGAAATAGAGCACAAGATTATGGAAAATCATTTTTGGTCTTATTGTAGATAAGAGTGCACAACTGAGTGCAAGAACATCTAGTGGAGTAGAACTAGACAATAAGGAGGACATTGTCGAGCCACTGAATGAGGAGAAGGAAGCCGAAAAGAAGGATGAAATAAGTAATTCATAGGCTGAGATTAAAATTTTTGATATTACTAAGGATACTCCTATGAAGACCAATGTATTGACCAAAGAAGACATTCAGAAACAAATGGAGTCTGAGGTAGCCTCAAATAAATTTCTACCAAGCACCAATCTGGTACTAATACAAGTACAAGAATATCCATGGATTGAGAGTACACAAAATGTTGACACAACACAAGTTAGCCCCCATTAGGTCATAGTTGAAACTCAAGTAGAACAAAGTACTAGTGTTGAGGAATAGGTCAATTTGGCAACTACACCAAATACTACACTTGTCGAGAAGGAACAAAAAGAACAAGAGAAAGCCAAGGAGACTCTAAAAGGGAAAGTAGATTAGTTTGCTTTAGTTGTGATAAGACCTCATGTGAAAGTTAAGGATAAGGAAAATACTAAGGAAGAGAAGGAAAAAGAAAAACCTGAGCCTAAGGAACAAGAGGAAATCAAAGCTCTAACATAAATGTCGAGTGGAAACACACCTAGGAAGAAGTCACAAAAGAAGAAGGAGAAATCTCATGCCACACAGGTGACATTAAAGAAGTTATAGTGATTCCTAAGTGGGACACTAATAACTTTACCTATGAACAGATGCAAATTCTACAGGATCTCTTGAAGAAGAAGAGTAAATAGGAAGAGATGAGAAGGGAACACCAGCAAAAGAAAGTACTACAAGAAATTATAGGAATTTTCTTTGATGCTTTTGAGATGGATGATGTAAATGACTCTTCACCAATTTTGGATCAACTTGTACATATTGTCAAGAAGGTAACTGATGATGACAGTGAGGCCAATGAGAAATTGTTAAAATGGTTAGAAAGGAATTTTGAGACCAAGGTACTCAATAAGGTCTCAGTCGACATTGCAGTCAAATAGGTAGAACTCTCTACCTTAATATAAAACATAGAAGTTTTACAAAATGCACATTCTTTGTACAAAAAGTTATGTAATGTAGAAGAATTTATAAAGGATAATCAAGATCTCATAGACAAAATACAGTTATATCTAGTCTATAGGTCACTCATTGAGCATGGATGCAAGTTCAAGCTCTATACATTTTACCAGGTTACTACATGCCCAGGGTAGATTAGTCAAGTTGGTGGCTAATGATGGTAAAATAAGGGCTCAACTAATCTCTATACAGACAATATTGACACCTCATCTTGAGGTTATATAGAGAGATTTAGTTATGATAGAGGAGTTACTACAGAAAGACCCTCATCTTTCTATTGCCAAAAGCCTAGTTGAGCTAGCTGTCGAGCTAGAAATAAAGTCTGAGGTTTTGAAGTCTGTACAGTTCAGTTGGGACAATGCATTAGGAATGGTAATGCAGCTTCACAAACCTTTCTTGGAAAAATATTTTAAAACCCCCACACCCCAGGAATTTCAAGTGCTAAAAACAAGTGGGAAATAACATGACATGGTAGAGTATTGAAAAGGAGGAAATGATATCAATGGAAATGGAATGATATGAAAGCAGATAAGAAGAAAGAAGATACAAACACAATGGATCAAGGGTATGACATGCTTTTTTTGTATATTTAATATTTGATTGTATGTCAAAAAGAATTCTAGAGTCCTATGTATATATGTAAAATGTTTCTTTTGAAGACTGAGTCAAGTCTTAGGGGGAGTATTCATACAGAATTTTTTGATATCACTAAGTACTGATGTAAATGTAATGTAAAGTGTCATGAAAAAATGTTTTTTCTACTAATGTCAAAGGGGGAGATTTTTTATCCCCAAGTTTTGTTGTCTATTAGTGTCTTATACTTAGTCATTTTCTAGACAATGTTGGTCGGTCATCACTACGACCGAGTCACCATGTAAGGCCAAGTCATGTGTACTATACATCTACTAAGAAATAGTTACTATCGAGTAAGTCAGAAGGTCACCAAGTACTTTAGTATTAGTCAAGCCAGTTTATTTTGAGTTATGTAGATATGTTAGTGCCAAGCACCAAGGTATGAAGAACGGTGAATGCTGAGTGCCAGAGATATCAAATGCCAAGTAAGCCAGATTTGATATATGTGTTTGTTATGGAAAAAACACTTAGGTAAACCATTTTGTCTGACATATACATGATAATTATTGTTTTTTGAGGGACTCATGGATTTTATTACATCATGTTATTGTAATCATTAATCCCTATGTAATCATTGTAACCAATCAGAATTAGGGAATGGTTAAGTGGCATAAGTAGACAATCTAGATCGTAGGTCACAATTCATGGAGTTGATCTATTTTTTATATAAGATGAGATCTGAACCCTAAAACATATTAAGGAGTATAGAAGAAGTGTATGAGTAAGAATAAGATCTCATACATGCAAAATAGAGAAGTGTTTTGATAATTAGAAATAGAGTTCGGTGACGGAGCAGAGTAGTGAAGGACAGAATCGAGATATATTTGATAGAGGAGATCAAATCTACATTGTAAGGAGAAGATCTGTTATTAGCATTACAATGAAAACTAAAGGATTAGGTACTAAGACATTCTAATAGGTGAATCAGAAAAAATATCTTAACAGACTGGTTTTAGCAGACCTAAGAAAATCTCTTAACCGAGTGCTTACTTCATTGTAAGTTTAAATCCTTTTTCAAGGTAGATTTTATAAATATTAAAGATCTTAGTAGGGAAGACCTCTCACAAGGTAGATCATCATTTTATGATCAAAATTATAGCCCTAATAGGAAAACTTTAGTACTATGGTAGTGCATATTTGTGGGTGTCATCCCCACCCCAGTTTTACCTTTCAAGGGTTTCTGGGTAACCAAAATTATTGTGTTATGTTTCATTTTCATGGATGAAGATTATGATGTTAGATCTATTTTAGTATTAAATTTGATGCTTATGCTATGAAAGTAAGATTGTGTCAAAATGCATTTATTGGTAGATATCTAATTCAACCCCCCCCCCCCCCCTCAGTATATCACTTTCTCATAATATATTTCCAACAAGGGTAACCAGAAACTATGTGGAAATAGACCTTTTGATTACCTTGACAGGTCCAATGTAGGGTAATAGGAGGACCTATCACTTGATCATGGGTTCTCTTGGCCTATGATGTAGATTTTATCAAGGGTCTTTGAGGGCTTCGTGAAAGGGCCCACATCATAGGGAAACATCATTCATTATATTCCAGTACTTTAATACTTCTATTTTCCAAACAATAGTGACCCTTGAGGATGCCCCATTTTTAGGAAAGTCCATCCTCTCGGCACTTCTATTATCTGAATAAGGGAAAACAACAATTTCATAGTTTCTTTTGTACCTGTACATGAAACAAACAAGTTAGTGAAAATATGGTATCTTTTTTCCTTTTTGCAACATTTTTCTAAGTGCACGTCTTGTAGCATGGTTTCCTTCTAGAGATGTATGGCATCATTATACACATGCATGATTGTAGATGAGGATATGTAATAGGATATCATGCATTTCTTAGATCCCTTTGGATCTAACTCCATCTCTTTTCTTCTTGCAAGTTTTGGATCAAGTAGGAGCACACCGGATTCACACCCTAGTCATCCTTTTCTCATCTCTTCAGTCAATCTCTAGTACCCTCATTGTTTTATGCTCATCTACTCATGTATGTTTATATTCATCTTTATCTTTCTAGGAGTTTGCTATGCTCATGACCTATGTGAGTCCAGATGTTTTATTTTCACTCATTTCCTTGTATAGTACATACAATCTTTTCATCATATATATACATGTAGTCTTTATATGTACAAGTTTCTTTCCCTTTACATGTATTTCACCTTGTGAAATGAACACAAATTTAAAAATATCACTTAATAATGCAAACTAGGGTACTGTAGTCACTCATCTTAGTAATTAGGTTACCAATTGAAAAGAACATAGAAATATGGTAACATTTCTAGTGACCTCAGCTGAGTGGTTGCCTACTAAGTACCATTGAACATGTGCCTTTTTCATCCATTGGGCATAGAGTCTTTTGGGTTTCAAATTTAAACCTGTCTCCAAAAAAAATAGCTCCTTCTCTTCAACAAAAACTAAATGCCTAAGACAGATTGGCATTTCTCTGAGAGACTCATCATGGGAGGATTGATGATTTGTATCAGTGGGCACTCTACTCACTACTACCAACCATTCATTTTTTTGTGATGGATATTTGTAGGGTAACATCAATGTGTCTTTGGCTTATTGCTAACCACAAAACCAAATTGAAATTGAAACACACCTGTACTAGAGCACTTAGGGAACATGGAAAATTGAAACTGAAACAACTAACTACTAATATACAGGGGGTAGTACCTTAACCTCAGTAGCATGCTTTGAGGTGCATCTCATTCACAGGATTAGGAAATTCTTCTCCATCCATGGTAGCCAACTGGAAGGAATTATGGGCTTTATATTTAATAACCATGAAGGGCCCACTCCATATAATAGCATCAAATTTGGTGTGCCTTCCTGGTTTGATCTTTAACTCATCCCATTTAAGGACTAGGTCTCCTTCCTTGAAAACCCTAGGCATAGCTCTTTTATCAAAAAAATTCTTCATCTAAGAATGATGAGCCTCAAGGTTCTCTAATGCCATTTTTTTGGTTTCTTCAAGCTCAATTAATTTAGCAAGCCTAACTTGCATTGTGTCTTCTTCCATTAACTCAAGTTCTTTAATCAAGCTTAAAGTAGGTAATTCAATAAAAATAGGAATTCTATATTCCTTTCCATAAACTAGCATGTAGGGAGAGTTACTTGTGGATATTTTAGGGCTTATCATGTTTTCCCATAAGGATAGCTTCAACCTATTGTGTCAGTCTCTTTGGTTCCCCTCTATGGTCCTCTTGATGATCCTTAACAAGTTCTTGTTAGTTGATTCTATTTGAGCATTACCCTGAGGGTATTAGTTAGATGAAGTATTCAGGAAAATGTTGTGTCTTAATGCCCATTCAGAGATCTTCATTCCAAGAAATTCTAAGGTATTGTCTGAGATGATGGAGTCTGGTGTGCCAAACCTTGACATAATGTCCTGATAGAAGTTAAGGACAGAGCTCTCATTTGCCTCGTTTAATGTCATGACCTTTTTCCACTTAATAAAGTAATCTGTAGTAGTAAGGATCCATTTATGGCTAGCACTAGATGGTGGATTGATGGGTCCAATTAAATCCAATCCCCATTTTATGAAGGGTTTCTCTACTTTGATGGGATGCAATGGAAGGTCTGCCAACTTCTATTTTCTTGTAAACAAAGCACAATTCTTACATTTTCTTACCTAGGCAAAGGCATCCTTATATAATTTGGGCCAATAATATCCTGCTCGCATCACTTTCAGAGCAATAGTCCTTGCTATAAAATGGCCTCCAAATGCTCCATCATGGAATTCTTCCAGAATTATGTCCATTTGGTTTTGCTCAACACATATTAACAAGACACCATTATATTCCTTTTTATATAAAAAACCTTCAAGAATGAAAAAAGGAGTGGCTTGAAGCTTGAAATACCTTCTCTTGGCCCTCTCAAGACCTTGGGGACATTCACTAGTCAGGAGGTAGTGCTTCATTTCTATTGGCTAGCTTGTATTCTTCTTTGAATTCCGGTTCATTAGGACAACATCTTCCTCTTGTTGATTATTGTCCACTTTCCCTTTAGTCATTTTTTCACATAACCCCTTCCCTCTTATCAACTTAGTAACCTTGATAGGGAATATGATGTTAGCCTCAATCATATAGGTGCCAGGTTAGAAACTCAAGAGGTATGTTTGATAGGGAATATGATGTTAGCCTCAATCATCTTCCTTAATTTTGTCTTCATCAATAATTCTAATTTGGGGTTAATAGGTCTTTTCTTGTCTCACGGGTTTAGCATGGGGTTCAAGCTCAATAGTGTGTTGGGCCGATTGGGGATCAAACCCTTTCAAATCATAATACTCCCATGAAGAAACATCCCTGAATTCTTGACATAATAAGACAAAAGCTTACTTTTTTGGTTGGGTACATACCTTCCCAAGTTTGAGGAACTTATCTTGGAGTATCTCAATGTGTTAATCATGTTCTTCTTTCACTATCATGCTTTCTTTGTCTCCCCTAAGTTGGTCATCAGAGTTAAAAATAGACTCAAGGGTGACTAACCCCTTGGGTAACTTATTCATTTTCAACTGTAACATCTAATCATTGTATTGATGAGCATTTTTATTCTAGTTATCTTTAAAAAATTCAGCCTAGTTATCTTTAAAGAATTCAGCCTCTTCTATCAAAAAATTTGATATTTGTTCATCACTTTCAAAAACTTTCCAGCTTACTTGGTTATCTAGGATTGAAGGTCTTACAAGGATCCTCACATGTTGCACTTTAGTGTTTTTTACCTCTTTAGGAATGTCATACTCAGCTCCCATGGCAACCAGCTTGTCTGCTTGTTTGTTTGAATTTCTTGGAACAGAGATTAGATTAAAAGCATCAAAACCTTCTATTAGATCCAAAATTGTGTGCTTGTACATCTTGAGCACATCATATTTAGTGAGGTTAGTACCATGAATCTGATTGACTATTAGCTTACTATCACCTAAAAATTGCAAACATTTGATACCTTTCTTTCTAGCACATTCTAAACCATGAATCAAAGCCTCATATTTTGTTGTATTATTAGTGCAACTAAAGGAAAATTGTAAAATGAAGTAATACCTTTTCCCTTCTGGTGAAGTCAAAATAGCCCCTCCTCCTGCACCAATTTTTCTTCTGGAACCATCAAAGAACAACTTCCATATATCACTTTCTTGTTGTTTTGGACCCTCATCTTTCTTCTTCATCAGATTTTGGATCACTGCATCTTGTTCATAAATGATATACATTCCTATGCCATAAACTTCCATATTTCTAAAGGGATCATCCTCTAGATTCCTTTTTGCCCATTGATCCAAGGCAATATCTAGAATATTTTTAGTAGTGGTTTCTAGCTCTGAATCAATGGGATCTTGCTCATGGAACATCAGATTTGCATTGATGGGGCTAGGTGTATAGGGTTCCACATGGTCTTTTAAAAATGCTTCTGATTTGATTTGAACCCTTGTACCATACCTGGTCCTAAAATACAAATTAGACCAATTTTTTGAAAGATATCCACCCAACCTAACGGTGAAATCTATGTTGAGGCAAATAGAAAAGTAGGGAGGTAAGTCAATAACATAGACATCTTTATGGATTGAGAAATTAGAACATTCATGTAAGGTGAGGCTTAGGTCTTTAATCACTCCAATTGTGTTGATTGATGACCCATCTAATTGGACAATAGGTGTATCTGGGGGCTCATAAGACAACCCTAAGGTTTCTACTAATTGCTTAGATATGACCAAATTACTTTCCCCTGAGTCAATCATACAATTATGTACCAAAAATTTCCCAATGACAAGAGTAACATAAAAGGGGGGGTCTTGACCTATGGAGCTTGTTGATTAATGGTGGGCTACAAGCCTTCTTCTTTATTTTGTTGATCCTTTTGAGATACCTCAGCTAACAAAACCCTAGGTTTCTCTAAAACATCCTTATCATTCAATGCAATTTTAGACAAAGTATTAAGTATTATTTCATTTTGTCCAAGAATGGCTAAGGTATCTATCATGGGCACACTTATGGAAATTTTCTTCATTTGTTCTAAAATATTGAAGGATCCCAAGCTTACCTTTGACTATCCTTTTCCTAGAGCAACCTCTAGTTGTGCTGATGCCAATTGTGTTGTTTCTTTCACATGATCCTTGACCTCTTTAGGTGGATTTTGAAGCAAAACTTGAGCATCCTTGGGTTATAAAACCAAAACTAGAGTCTCCTGACTGGTAGAAGTCAGTTGTTCTACATCTAAGGCCTTCTTCTTAGATCTTGTGTTGGTTGAAATTGGAACATAACTCTGGTTATCATGTAGGGAAACATTAACCCCAAAAAACTCCTTCTAGAAATTAATGAGGGCCACCTTTTTTGTATTGAGCTCACTTGAGGCAATCGGTTGGCTTTGTTGGATCTCTGGTTCTTCTTTCATCTCCTACGGGGCCATAACATTGTTCTGCACCATTAGGGCTTGGCCAAAGCCATTGAGACATATCCCTTGAATGTGTTGTTGGTGCATGGACAACACCATTGGTATTCTTGAACCATATTGTTTTGTGCTACAAGGACAAGCTCTCTAGAAGTGCTAAGGATGTTAGGATTGTATGACTGGCTAGCTATTTGGTTATAATTTCTTGCTTGGCCTTGCTGACTTGACTGATATTGGGGCCTATTTTTTTGGTATTGTGCCTGATAAGGGACTTGGTAAGGTTTTCGATAAGGTTGAAATTGTGGCCTTTTGAGGTTAACCAACTCATTAGAAACATTTTGTAAGGTCTTTTTAATGTCCTTCAATTCTTGGGACTAATCAATAGATGGAATAGTGACTTTTTGGGAAGTACCTGGGCCAGGTGGAATGGATACCAAAGTTGGGATTGCTTCAGGGACAGGCTATAGTTTGGGGAAAATAGGTATTAGAGGCCTTGGGGCTATTTTCCTATCTTGGATGACACTATTCTCATTCCTTATAGAAATATCAAAGGTTGTCGGTAAGTTGTTCCCTCCCATAGATTGGATCATGTTAGGATTAACAAGGCAGAAATAACAATTATGTGCAAATATAACTAATATCAGAAAATAATAAACCACATAGAATAGAACACAAGACACACAGATTTAACGTGGTTCACCCAATCCCTGGGCTACATCCACCAACAGCGAGTCCAATATTATTATTATCCAGTGATTACAACCTGATTACAATCCGTAATCCCTTACAGCCCAATTCTATCGCAAGTACTAAAATCATACATCATGAAAAATCCCTAGCACTAAGCCATATTATACAATATTTTCCCACTTTAGGGTTAGAATGAGTTATAAGTAGTCAGCCCAAATAATCAAAAAGTAGTCGGCGAGGTCAGGAGGAAAAGTGTACAGTACTTTCTTGGATAGTACTTTCCTGATTAGTCACCACAAGCTAACAATCTCCCACTTGGTGACTGATCAGTATCCACACTATACTAAAAAACCTCCCACTTGGAGACTGATCCTGTAGCAATACCGCTACCCACATGAGGCTCCCACTAGATTGAACCACCTTGGACTCAGCTGTTCCTTTATTTTGTTCAGTCTAGAAGACCAACTGAAGCTGAACATGAGTTCAACTTCTCCCTTGTTACTACCTTTGTAAACATATCTGCTGGATTATCATCAGTATGAATCTTTTCCAGCCTTAACTATCCATCATCCAAAATTGATCAAATGAAATAGTACCGCAACTGTATGTGTTTTGTCTTTGAGTGCAAAGCAGAATTCTTTGCAAGATGAATGGCACTTTGGCTATCTGTATGTAGAAAATTATCCTTTTGTGGATGTCCCAATTCTTCCATGAAGAATTGAAGCCATATCATCTCCTTGGCTGCCTCTGTAGTAGCAACATACTCTACCTCTGTAGTGGATAAAGCAACCACCTTTTGTAGTCGAGAAATCCAACTCACTGCTATCCCACCAATAGTAAATATATAACCTGTAGTACTCCGCCTACTATCTATATCTCCTACCAAATCTGAGTCAACATAGCCTTGTACAGTAGTAGTAGAACCCCCAAATTGTAAAAACTTATGGGATGTGCCTCTCAAATATCTGAGAATCCATTTGATTGCATTCCAATGCTCAATACCAAGGTTACTCATATAACGGCTAATGACTCCCACTACGTGTGCAATATCTGGCCTAGTACATACCATAGCATACATTAAGCTCCCTACAGCTGAAGCATAAGGTACCTTAGACATTTTAGTCTCTTCTTCTGGTGTCTTGGGACACATATCCTTAGTCAATTTCAAATGACCAGGCAAAGGTGTGCTGACAGCTTTGGCATTTTCCATAGAGAAATGTTGCAACACCTTCTCAATATAATTAGCCTGAGATAGAGACAATTTCCTATTTTTCCTATCTCTACAAATTTTCATACCAAGGATTTGTTTTTCTGCCCCCAAATCCTTCATATCAAAAGATTTTTCTAACTGTTGTTTCAACCCCTTAATGTGATCCATGTTAGACCCAGCTACAAGCATATCATCAACATATAAACATAAAATAATGTAGCTGTCATCATCCAACCTCTTAAAATAAACACAATGGTCAGAATGACACCGACTATATCCATGTCCATTTATAAAAGTGTCAAATTTAATATACCATTGCTGAGGTGCTTGCTTCAAGCCATATAAACTTTTCTGCAATCTGCACACCAAATTCTCCTTACCCTTGACCTCAAATCCTTGTGGTTGAACCATATATATTTCTTCATCCAAATCACCATGAAGAAAGGCTATTTTAACATCAAGCTGCTCTAAATGCAAATCTTCAGTAGCCACAATACTTAAAACAGTACGAATAGAAGTCATTTTAACAACTGGAGAAAATATCTCATCAAAATCAATACCATGTTTCTGTGCAAATCCTTTTAGGACTAATCTGGCTTTAAATCTTTTCATACCTCCATCCTCTTCTTTTATCCTGTAAACCCATTTATTCTATAAAGCCCTTTTACCTGCAGGTAACTTACATAAATCCCATATCTGATTTTTCAGCAAAGAGTCCATTTCATCTGTCATTGCAGACTCCCATTGAAGCTTTGTATTCACCTGCACAGCTTCATTATAACATTCAGGTTCACTAGCATCTGTTAACAAAATAGAATACAAAGATGGAGAAAATCTTTCTGGAGGTCTACTTAGCCTTGTTGACCATCTAACACTCACTGGGGTGTGTGGTATTTGTTGTTGCTGTTGTTGCGGAGCATAAGGAACTACTGGAACATGAACTTGTGGAGTATCATCCAGTACTACATAGTCATTTTCTTTCTTCTCATGCTGCAGCAATAGATCTTTGTACAATACTTTCTCATTGAATATGACATCCCTGCTTCTTACAATTTTATAATTTTCAAAATCCCAAAGCCTATAACCAAATTCATCAATGCCATACCCAACAAATACACATTTCTTTGACTTAGCTTCCAGCTTGGTTCTATTTTCAGAATCTATAAGTGCAAAAGCTTCACAACCAAAGGTTTTGAGAAAAGAATAACTCACCTTCTTACCACTCCATGCTTCCTCTAGAATACCACAGTCCAAAGGAGTAGAGGGGCCTCTATTGATTAAATAAATAGCAGTGTTCACTACCTCTGCCCACATATTTTTGGGCAGCCTAGCATGCAACCTCATACTCCTTGCATGCTCCATTATTGTCCTATTCATGCGTTCAACCACTCCATTTTCTTGTGGAGTCCTTGGTACAGTTTTCTGCCTATGAATACCATTAGAGGAACAATATTCTTCAAATTCTATGCTACAATACTCACCACCATTATCAGATCTGAGACATTTTAACTTTTTACCAGTCTCATTCTCAACCAAGCACTTCCATTTCTTAAAAGTTTGAAATACATCAGATTTCTATCTAAGGAAATAAATCCATACTTTTCTTGTTGCGTCATCTATAAATGTAATATAATACAAAGAGCCACCAAGGGAAGATACCTGAGCTGGTCCCCATACATCTGTATGCACAAGCTCTAATCTCTCATTTTTCTTTTCCTTCCCACTCTTCACAAAACTAACTCTCTTTTGTTTTCCATAAACACAACTTTCACAGAAATCCATATTGACACATTTCAGACCAGGTAAAACTTTCTTTGAATGAAGTAATTTCATACCTTTTTCACTCATGTGCCGGAGTCTGTTGTGCCACAGTGCTGTGTCAGAATCTACAGCAACAGTTTGATGTTCTTCCTGCTCAACTGCAGCCACTGTTCCTGAACATTCATTATCTTCTGAAACAATTAAAGTAGAAGGAACAGTATGACCTGTACAAAGATATAAGGTGCCTACTTTCACACCTTTTGCTACTACCAAGGAACCTTTTGAAACCTTCCAATTTTTATCATTAAAAGTAACTGTGCAACCCTCATCACCCAATTGCCCTGCTGAAATTAAATTCCTACTCAGCCTTCGAACATGTCTTACCTCTTGTAGTAGCCAATGATTCCCATTCTGCAACTTAATCTTAATTTTTCCCTTTCCAACAATCTGACAGGGTTCATTATCTCCCAAATAAACTAGCCCAAAATCCCCTTGGACATAATCAACAAAATAACTTCTATGGGGTGTAGCATGAAATGAAGCCCCAGAATCTAAAACCCATGAATCATCAATACTTTCTAAGGACAAGAGCAAAGCATCCTCCTCGGATTTGTTACTTACCACATTTGCCTCCTTATTTCCATCATTTTTGTCTCCTTGATCTTTCTTCTGAGACCAACAATCTTTCTTCTTATGACCTGATTTTCCACAGTACTAGCAATCATTTGGCCCTTTAGATTTGGACCTCTTTCCCTTTGATTTCCCACGATTTCCAGAGTTGTTTCCTCTATCTCTTATTCTACCTCTGCTTTTTGTGTTCAATACACTACCCGATGTGGATGCCCCTGAGCTTTTCCTATGAATTTCCTCACTCAATATAACACCAATAACATCATCATACTTTAGGGTATTAGAACCAGAAATAGAATTACTAACAGCCATTACCAAGCCATTCCAACTTTCTGGCAAAGAACACAAAATCAAGAGAGCCCTAACCTCTTCATCAAAAGTAATTTTAACAGAGGTTAATTGACTTGTAACTATATTAAACTCATTCAAATGATCAGTAACTGATCCACCTTCTACCATTTTCATATTAAATAAATGCTTCATAAGAAATACCTTGTTTGAAGCTGAAGGCTTTTCATACAACTTCGCTAGGGTTTCCATCAGATCTTTAGCTGTCTTTGCTTCATTAATATTGAATGCCACCGATTGTGCCAGGCATAGATGAATACTCCCCAGTGCCTTCCTATCCAAAATATCCCAATCCTCCTGAGACATTGATTTCTCTTTCTTGGCTACTCCCTCTAATGGCCGCCATAGATCATTTTGATAGAGATAATCCTCCATTTGCATCTTCCATAACTGGAAGTTCTGCCCATTAAACTTATCAACCTTCAGCCTACCCTCATCTGCCATTTCTCCCACTTAACCGAGAGACTCTCCCACTAACTTGTGAGACCTACTTCAAAGAACAGATGAAAGAATGAATGAAATAACCTGGCTCTGATACCACTTGTTAGGATTAACAAGGCAGAAATAACAATTATGTGCAAATATAACTAATATCAAAAAATAATAAACCACATAGAATAGAACACAAGACACATAGATTTAACGTGGTTCACCCAATCCCTGGGCTACGTCCACCAATAGCGATTCCAATATTATTATTATCCAGTGATTACAACCTGATTACAATCTGTAATCCCTTACAGCCCAATTCTGCCGCAAGTACTAAAATCATACATCATGAAAAATCCCTAACCCTAAACCATATTATACAATATTTTCCCACTTTAGGGTTAGAATGAGTTATAAGTAGTCGGCCCAAATAACTGAAAAGTAGTCGGCGAGGTCGGGAGGAAAAGTGTATAGTACTTTCTTGGATAGTACTTTCCTGATTAGTCACCACAAGCTAACAAATCATGATAGACATATCACTATTGAGTGCCCTTAAATAATACAAGAAAGTATGCTGGCTTAAAGGCCTAACTATTGTCGGGATCTTGTGCTATGTCCTTTGGAACCTAAAATTAAAATCCATCATGTGCTCATGAAGTGCTCTCTTTATAGTGGTCAAGTTCTCAACTAAAGAAATATGGTCAGACTTGACTTCAAATTGACTGGTTAAGGCTTGACCTAGCTCATCCCAGCTTGCTATAGAATTGACTGCTAGACCTCTGAACCATTGCAAATCCTTACCCTTGATTCATGTTGCTAATAGTCTCACAGCTACATTATCATGGGTTATATTATGGAGAGCACATTGGGATGCAACATCTCTTATGCATTCAATGGTGGAGGTTTGATCTTCTCCTGTAAAAATGGGTAAGATTTTAAGAGCTGACATAGGTATGTCATTGTGTTGTTGCAAATTCAATGGGATACCTTGGTTAAAGGCCACAAAGGGGTGATTTCTATCCATTGGTGGATTTAAGGGGACTTGAACTATTGGTGTTGCTTCAATAGGTGGGATTATGGTAGTAATTGTAAGAATAGGATCAAGATTAGCAGATTGAGATGCACTGGATTTGGTTTCCTTGATCCTCTTCTTAGATGGAGGTAGCTCTATATAAGTAAAGTGATTCTTCAAACAAAAATTTTGCTTGTTTGAAGAATCAAAACCTTCTATCAGATCCCAAACCTTATGCTTGTACATCTTGAGCACATCATTTTTAGTGAGGTTAGTACCATGAATATAATTGACTATTAGCTCACTGTCACCTAAAACTTGTAAACATTTGATACCTTTCCTTCTAGCCCATTCTAAACCATGAACCAAAGCCTCCTATTTTTTTTTACAATTAGTGAAACTAAAGGAAAAGCATACAAAAGAGTAATACCTTTTCCCTTTTGGTGAAATCAAAATAGCCCCTCCTCCTGCACCAATTTTTCTTCTGGCACCATCAAAGAAAAATTTTCATAGATCACTTTCTTGTTGTTCTAGACCATCATATTTCTTCTTCATCATATTTTGGATCACTGCACCCTTCTCATGAATGACATACATTCCTATGCTAGATGTTGGTGTTTAAAATGACACTTATGCTCCTAGGCTACCAATATACCCTCAGATAGATTTTAGGAATGGTTAGCTCCAAAATGTATAGGGATCTTAGGGTAACTAGACCAACTGTAGGGACAAGATAGCCCTCTTCTGCTTTAGGCTCTGCAAAACCAAGACAGGTGCACCTAACCCAGTGAAAATTATACTTCACACACCAATGACTGGGTCTAAACAATAGATTGAATAGTAAGAAAGTGCTAAATGCTAACCTCACATTCATTGACTCTCCATTACTATAGGGTAGAACATTACAACCAAAGACTTAAAGTTTAGGAATGGTTCTTAATTTATGTGTTTGAATCATAACAACCTCAATCAATATATGTTAATAAAGAAGTACTCATCTAGGCCAGTGCCTCATCCATTGGGTAGAATCTCTTAGACAAACTATACACACACACCAGAGTATATCTGAGATTCAAAGCCATAAATACATTTACAATCTCCTTTACTACTTATAGAATATCCTTACATAGACAAGAGATAAATCTATGTCCCATCTAGAGAATTATTTCATATAATCTTGGATTAGAACTCAAGAATGAAGACATATACATAAATTAATATGCAATGAACTAGAAAGCTCAAAATCTATCTGTGTTGACACAAAGGAGAGAGAAGAATCATGTATCTACATTAAGTATGAAGAATCCTCAAGTGTATACAATCAGTCCAAGAAAACCATCCTTGAAAATTATAGCTTAGACCTGTGACTTTCTTTCTATTGTCAACAAATACTAAAACAAATCATTACCATTCAGATTGAGAAGAGGACTCACAACCAAAAGATTTGAATACCTAACTACCAATAATCTTGAATGATCATAAAAATTCCCTTTATACTAGGGTAACAATACAAGCATAATGATCATTCCCAATTCAAAAAAATCAAAACCACCTAACCCCATAAAGGAGTTAACACAGACATGACAGGGACCAAGCCACAGCTGGTAAGCTCAAAAATAGTTCAATTTCAACAGCTATCTAGTCTTGTACCGGTCCCAAGTACAAAATCATCACAAAACCCAAGAAATCTAACCAAAATGATCCCTGTAACACATCTTGAGTACTGCTTCATTTACTTTCCCATAGCAAGACATTCCTTTACAACTACCCATGGCAGCCTGGACCACACTGCAATAGTTGACAACCATTTCCACCTACTCTAGCTACTCAAAAAATTGAATTCTAGTACTTTTTGTCATTTCACACCCTCTGCAAAAATTTGAATTTGAATATAAACGGTCACTTTATGGTGCCTGTAGCAGATCGGCGGTCCTCATTCAAATCTCAGTCAACTTTAAGCTGTGGCCATCCAACTATTCCATTTCGCAGGTTATGTTTTTACTTTATAAAAATCTAGTGAATAGGCGACTGAAAGACCTTTCGCCCATTTGTGAGATCTTTGAGAGAACCTCTAAATGATTTAGTGATTACATGACCACTCTTCACCAAATCGCTAAGTCTACAAGACCTCTGCTAAAACATTACACAAACCAGCGAACACTTGAAAAATTTGTCAAAACCGCTACATTTTATCCATTCTACCAAGAACACTAAGAAACCTAACTGGGCATGCACAAGAAGATCAAGGGCCATCTTAAGATCTCATAGACCCCCAAGATTCTATTAGAACATATGCCATCTGTCGATTAAGAATCTCACCCTGCTTGAAAGAAAATTGGCCCCACTAACACAAAATAGTCAACAACACATGGACCAATCAAAACACTCCAAGTCAGCTCCACCTGACACTAGGACCACCGCCAAAGAAACATTTGGGACAAATGAGATCAACGGCTAGCGTAAGATCTCAAGCCTCTGATAGATTCCATGAGAACTTACACCTGTTGTTGGATGGATTACGGATGTCAGGACCCTCTGACCCATCAGAAAATCAGGTCCCATTGACACATGCTGAGTTGTTTACCCATGGACCAATAGGAAAATGCTGACATGGCAGACCTAGCAATTAGGACCCACTAAGAACTTTATACCACCTGGAAGATCAGATGACTGGTGCAAGATCTAAAAGGCTCCAAAGATTCTATGCGCTTATACGCAAACCGTCGATCAAGAATAATCTAATTGAGATACCGAGCCCGTCGTGCCTTATAGGATATTTTGATGAATGATAGACTGCCACGTGAGCCTACCTGGTAGTGGACCCACCTGCATTGAAAGGGTTACATCATGGAAATGAATCAATGGACATCTTAAGTTCGCAAGCCTCTGACACATCTCATGAGAAGATACACCCACTGTTGGATGGAGATGGTGTCAAAGAGCCTGGGCCCATGAAAAAATTAAGGCTGAAACATAGGAAATATTAAGTAGTCGCACTTAGGAGAAATTAAATCACCGGGCGCTGGGAACTTAGGAAAGATTAAACTCGATGACTTAGGAAGTATTAAATGGGACCCCGCAGACATATGAAAAACCTAACCGCAAACATGGTAAAGTGGTCTTTTAATAAGCACATGCGGATGTAAGGTTTTTAAGTGGCCCAAAAAGTAACATGAAAATAGAATAGAAATAGGGTGCACTTAGGGCTTTTCTTAGGTAATGGCTAGATTTTTTAATTTCAACAAGGGTTTTATGCCAGAGACCTAGAAAATACTGCAGAGACTAGAATAAAAAGGGTACAACCATGAAATTTTTTACAGAGTGCTAACGGTGGCTCTAGTTGGGGATGTATGTCTCCTGTAGGCATAACAAGGACTTAGAATCACTAGGAGAGCAGACCAAATCAAAATTATGACCTGAAAACAAAACACAGACAAACTAAAAATAGGGGAAAACCTAAACTATTGTCCATGGAAAAGACACTTCAGGAGAAGTAAAACTTTAGAAATTGTCCATGAACAGGCAATTCCAAAGTACCACCAGTTAAGTCCTTCAAGACATAAGAATCTGTCCCCCATTTTTTTTCAATAAGATAAGGGCCCAACCAAATTGGATCAAATTTTCCATGTTTCCCCTTATCTTCCAACCTTGCATTCCACATCAGGACCAGGTCATCAATCTCAAAACTCCTTTGAGTAGTCTTCTTATCAAACAAATTTTTACATTGTCTCTGCAATGCCTCATTTCTTTCATGTGCATCCCTTCTTACCTCCTCCAACTAGATCAGTTCATGCATTCTCACTCTCATCTCATCATTCAGATCTTCATCATATGCTTGAATAAACTTATACATCTGTAATAATTTATTCTAAGGCAATCTAGCACTTATTCCATAAACCAGATCAAATGGGGCACAACCTATGGCTTTCTTTACAATTACTCTATCAGCCCACAATGCCCACAATTTTGAGTCCCAGGCTTTCTTATTCTTGTCCAACACCCTCTTGAGAATCTTAATCAAACTTTTATTACTAGACTCAGCTTGGCCATTTCCTTGTGGATGGTATGGGGAAGAAAATGAAATGTGTATCCCATATTGCTGACAAAAATCACTAAACTCCTATGATCTAAAACACATTGCATTATCAACCACAATTGTCTCTGGGCAACCAAATCTAGTGAGGATATTCTGCATCACAAAATCAGTCACAACCCTACTAGTGGCCTTTCTAGTAGGGATAGCTTCAACCCACTTGGTAAAATAGTTTGTTGCCACTAGTATGTAGGAATGTCCACCACTAGACTTGTTTGGAATTTCACCAATGAAATCAATACCCCACTTCTGGAATGGAGCCTGAACTACAACAAGTCTAAGTGGTAAATTCCCATTAAACTTCAACTTTCCAACAAATCTCTAACATGCATCACATTTTCTTACAAACTGATGGGTATCCTTAAAAATTGTAGGCCACCAAAATCTAGACCTAAGGATCTTGTGGGCTGTGGTCTTTGCCATATAATGTCCTCCACATACACCTTGGTGCATTTCCTTTAACAGAGCCTTAGACCTCTCATGGTCTATGCATTTTAGCAATACTCCTTCATTGCTTCTCCACCACAACTTACCATGTATAATGGCATACCTTGCAGATTGCAACTTGACAGTTCTCCTTCTATTTTCATCCATCTCAGGGGGGAGGACCAATTTTTGCAAGTAGCCAATAACATCTTTGTACCAAACACAATAATCCACATCACAAATGTATGGCCTTTGTTCTTCTTCTAACACATTCACATGATTTGCAACTAAATTGCTTTGTGCCATTAACTTTGCAAGACCTAAGCCTCTTACCAATTTTTTAATTTGGATATCAATATTAAATTCTTGGATCCTATTGATCCATCTACATCTTTTTCCTAAAACTTCTTGTTGCACCAATATATCCTTAACTATGGCACTAGGAACATAAGCAACCACCTTAGCTCCTACAAGTTAACATCTAAAAGCCTTGATTGCTTTGACTAAGGCATAAGCCTGTTTCTCAATAATATCATATTTCAATTCTGTTGCTTGTAAGGATTTACCAAAAATTGATATGGGTTGTTCATATCCATCTGAATTCTTTTGTAATAAAACTGTTGCAACCATATGATAAGAAGCAAAAGAAAATATATGCATGGGCTTACCATAATCAAGTGTCCTTAAAATTAGAGCATCCTTGATGGCCCTTTTGATACTTTTGAAAGATTCATCTGCTTCTTCATTCCACTCAATCTTTGCCTCCCTTTTCAACATCCTAGAGATAGGGATACTGATTTTTGCAAAATTTGTAACAAATCTCCTTAGGAAATTTACCTACCCAAAAAAAGATTGTATTCCTTTAACATTTCTAGGTGGTGAAAGTTCATCTATAGCCATAACCCTTTCAGGGTCAATTCTCACTCCATCCTTGGATACAATATGTCCTAAGAGCTTGCCTTCCACAACACCAAAAGAACACTTCTTTGGATTCAAAGAGATCCCATACTCCAAGGCCCTAATAAAAATTTTCTCAAGATGTTCATAATGTTGACTTTCCTTATCTGAATATGTTGTGAGATCATCCTGATACACCACTAGAAATTTGTTTATAAAGTCTGCAAAGGCTACATGCATAGCTCTCTAAAAAGTAGCTCCTGTATTTGTCAGACCAAAAGGCATCCTAACATAAACATATGTTCCCAAAGGGGTAGTGAATGCAATCTTAAATTGTTCTGATTCCTTGACCATGACCTGATTATATCCAGAGAAACCATCCATCATGGACATTAACTCTGATCCAGTAACCTTCTGCAGCATATTCTCCATATTAGGCAAGCCATAATTTTCCTTCAAAGAATTAACATTCAAATTCTTGAAATCAACACATAATCTAATGTCACCATTCTTTTTTCTAACTGGAACCAAATTTGATACCCAAGTAGAATGTCTGACAAGCTTAATAATGCCTGCATCCATCATCTTTTTAAGTTCATCTTGCATTTTTGGTGCCAAAGTAGGGTTCACAGGCCTTAATTTCTACCTAAAAGGTTTAGTGCCTTGCTTCAATGGTATCTCATGCTGGAATAAATCTTCTCTATAGACATTCAAATATTCATAAGACCATGCAAAGACATGTCTGAATCTTTTGAGAAGATCAATCAGATTATTCCTAGTTCTTTGGGATAAACATTTACCTATGTAAACATTTTTGGGCATTTGACTTGTTCCTAAGTTTACTTCCTCCAAATCATTGACCTTATCAACAAATTTAGAAAGACAAGTCCTTTCCTTATTATCAAATGCCCTCTCAAGAGCAACCAATCCCTTTGGGATTCTATTTGACCTTAATTGCAAAACTTCCCTCCCAAGGACATTTTCTTTTCCATCTCTGATGTCAACATAAGTGCTGAAATCCATCTCCTAACCATCGAAATGAGATTCACACTGCAAAAATCTTAATATGTATTGATCATCAGAAAATACTTACCAATTCTCAATATTATTTGGGATAGAAGGCCTGGACTTACACTCAATTTTGGATATCCCTGCAAAGTTAATATCTTCTGGCCTTAAAGCTATGTTTGCTAACAAGTCATCCATCCTATTTTGGCTTCTATCCACCCAATCAATACCAAAGGCACTGAAACCTTCAATTTCATCCCAAACAACATTTCTATATTGTTTCAACCTTTGATTCTTAGATGCATACTTTGATCTAATCTAAGAAAATATTAACTCAAAGTCACCAATCACCCTAAGATGTTTGATCC
Source organism: Chamaecyparis obtusa (assembly GCA_027943335.1). Classification (NCBI taxonomy): domain Eukaryota; kingdom Viridiplantae; phylum Streptophyta; class Pinopsida; order Cupressales; family Cupressaceae; genus Chamaecyparis; species Chamaecyparis obtusa. The sequence goes on from BSBK01011727.1 coordinate 192,872, forward strand.
CATCTTTTGATGCTTGTCTCAAACCAATCAGTAGGGCCTCATATTCAGCAACATTATTTGTGCAAGGGAACAAGAGAGTGAATGAAAACTTGAAAGTCTTACCACTTGGGGATATCAATAGCACTCCTGCTCCAGCACCTTCTTTAGAACTTACTCCATCAAAATACAAGGTCCATAATACATTACCTTCTACCATGTTACTTTTATCATAAGCTAGAAAGACAGGCTTGACCTTCTCTTGTATCTCTCTCTCTTGAACTTGGAAAGAACCAATGTCAGTGTCCACAAAACAATTCATATTGTCCTCTTCATCCTCCTCAATCATATGTGGAGTTCTAGCTTCCCTTGAAACTTTCACACTTTCACCTTCAATGCTAAAAGTGGAAAAGGACAAGTCACATTGAATACTTCCTCCCATGGAGGCACTCCACTTTCTAGATAACAACATTCCATATTGAGGGGGAATGTTGACTACAAGAACACTAATAGTTAATTATTTGTCAGGAAATGCAGCCAATTTATAAGGCAAAGCCTTAATGGTACCAATAACTGGCACCTCTCTTGAGTCCATAGCTTGGCATCTTCCATGAGGTGTATCAACCTTTAGTCCCAATGACTTCATGATCTTTGCAGTCATGATAGTGCTTGATGCTCCAAAATCAATCATGCAATTCTTCAATAATTTTCCATTTATCATAAGGGACAAGAAGAAAGGGTCAACTATCCCTGATGCAGTATTTACAATGTTTGCATCCAAATACCTCTGAGGAATCTCAGAGACAATTTCTTCATTTTTATTGTCAGGTGTGTCATCTAAAGTAGCCACATGCTTGTCACCTCTGTTCATTTCTTGGACCTTTATGGAAGAGGCACCATTTACCCAATCCAAGGCCTTGACCTTGTGCTCTTCTATTCTCATCATTTCTAATAATGGAACCTTGACAGTTATTTGTGAAAGCAATTTAATCATGTCAATGGGAACATAAGAATGGTTGCCCATATCTTCCTTAATCTCAGAGATACCTTTATCCTCTTTTTGGACAATCAAGTCAGAGTTACTCTTTTGTACAAATTCATCTTCCTCTTGAGGTATGGGGACAACTACTTCTGATGTCTTTACTTTACCCTTAGGTATTACAGTAGGCCCACTCTTCTTTTTTATTTTAACCTGACTAATAACACCAGCACTCTTTTCCTTTTTCTCATGTTGTTGTGTGTTCCTTTCAAAATTTTTGATAGGATGCTACCTGGTTTACCACTTGTACCTCCAACTATCCTGCTTCTCAAATTGTAATTACTCCTAGCTTGAGTGACCATGTCTGTAGTGATTTGTGCAATTTCCTCATGAAAGGGTCTCCTTAAGGAAACATGTTCCTCACACTTCACTGCACCACATCCAACATCATCAAATTCTTCCTCCTCATCAGTAGATTCAACCTCATCCCATGCATGTGAAGAAGTCATTCCACAACCACTTTTATCATATTGTTCATCTTGTTCTTGGTTATCAGGTAAATCCAAAGCAATAACATAATGCTCTGGACTATGAGGAGATTGAAAAATAGTACACCATGGGATATCATCATTCATGTTAACTAAATTTATTTGCAAAGGATCAGGGATCTTATTGTCAGGCCTATCTTGCTTGGTTGGGAAGATGGGCTTGCCATCTTTCCACTGAGTATTATAAGGGTAATTTTGCATTCTTGGTTGTCTGCTAAAATTGTTTGGAACTGACCTCTCAATAGCCATAGCCCTATTGTTTCCTTTTTCACCAGGCTTTAGTCCTTCTAAAGCCTTCAAAATTTGTTTTAGATTGTCATCCTCCTTGGGCTTAGAGTCTGTAGACCTTCCCATTTCTTTCTTATTTTGCACTTGAGGCCTATAATCCTCTCTTCTCCATAATTTTCCTGATATTCTTCTATTACTTTCTATGTTGATGGCCAACTTGTAAGCTTCCCCAAGAATTCTAGGGTTCTTATCCCTTAAGAGGTAACCCATCTTTGCATCAAAAGAATTTAAGTATGTCACAAGACACCCTATCATCTAATCTGATAGCTTGCAGTAGCCTATGCATAGCCTTTTGGAATCTTATATTAAATTCAAGGACCTCCTCATTCTGATTTTTCTTTATGTTATTAAATTCAATCAAGATAAAACCCTCATTTGTTTTATCTCCATAATGCTCTTTGAAACAATTCTTAAATTCATTCCAGGATCCTATACTAGCATGGGCCAATCCTCTAAACGTATCCCTAGCCTCCTCAGTCAAAGATTGTACAAATAACTTCATTACAACATCATCAGGCTCAACATTATAATCATCTATTACATCCATAAAAAAATTTAGATGTTCTTCACATGTAATGACATTGTTTCCAGTAAACTTAGGGAGTTTCTTTCTAATTTCATCAGGAATAACATTAGGATAACCAGGAATAGCAAAAAAGATAAGTTGTTTGTACCTTTCATGAATAGGAACTCCATGTGGTGGATCCATTCCCTGAGATGTAGATGTCCTTATGTTTGAACCATCAGGAATTTTAGCAGCACCTGGAATGCCATTTGTTTGAGCTGCAAGGTTACCATGATTTCCACCTTGCCCCAAGAAAGAAGCAGCAACATTTGAAGGTCCTGAGGTATGCTTGAGAAAATCAATCTTCTTCCTCATTTCTATAGCAGTAGCCTCCAACTCTACCTTCTCTAGTTCTTTAGCCCACATTTCTTTCTCTTTTCTAGCCCTCTCAAGGTTTGCATCTAATCTCAACCCTTGATCTAATGGGTTTTCCACATGAATCTGTTCACTAATCTGCACTCCAACAATTTTTTGTTTACCCTTATCTCTAGGCCTAGTTATTGTTAGGAATAAGGTGTCTCAACCTTGGATAATTCCTATTCTTATTATTTGTTTTGTAAAATGTATTTATTGCAAATAATGTTAATGTGTCAGCATCTTGAATTGTGTGTAAGGAGATCATGGCTAAAATGGTTATGACGGATTCCTATGACATGTAAGAGCTATGTCAAGAAGATTCAATGACAGGTGAAGACATGTGGCAACTGATAAATTTGAGTACTGTACACTCTTCCCTAATCATGGGGTTCGGGGCATCACCCTGAAAAAATTTTTGGGGTTCCTATTTTCTCGAAGAATGGTAAAACCCTAATACGGTTATCTTTGGGAGTAGCCCTAAAAAGTGAAGCACATGATATAATCTTTTTAGGGTTGTGAAGAGAGATGATGCGAGTGTATTGTTGGAACATTTTATGCTATCATGATTTGTCTTCAAGGGTTTAGAAATATTCTGAAAGAACTTGCATTGCAAGTGTATTGTAAGCTGTAATAGTTTTGATCAATACATTGTGCAGGTTTTTGAGTGCTGGGGCTTTTACCGAAAGGTTTCCCCAGGGTATATCTTTGTGTCATTCTCTATTTTTCTATATGTATGGTATGTGGTTGCAATATCTTTGTTAAATTAGTTAACAAATCTGAAATTGTAAGGATTTAAAAGAATTTGCACAATACTCTCCTATAGAGATTAGCGTAGGAAGCTATTTTCGCACTTGAGTTTCCTTACAAGCGGTATCAGAACTTGATCAACTTTTGATCCTAGTTGTTGGGTAGGGTTTTTTGAGCTGATCTCAAGTTTGAGTGGGAGTTTTTTGCAGAGCATTCTAAATCTTATTTTCAGATTGAGATGGCAAGTTCATCATATGGAAGAATGGAGGTGAAAAAATTTAATGGCACTAATTTCAAGTTGTGGAAACTCAAGATGGAAGACATGTTGGAAGATCTTGACCTATGGGAAGTGACTTCAAATGCTACAAGACCAGCAACTATAGCTCAAGTGGATTAGCATATCAAAGACCGTAAAGCTAAGGGTCTCATAAGACTCTATTTAACTGATGCAGTTCTTCTGAATGTTCTAGATGAGAAAATCGCAAATAGTTTGTGGGAAAGACCTGCGGCTGTGTATCAGGTCAAATCTCTGGTGAACAAGTTGTTCCTGAGGAAGAAGTTGTACTCTCTACAAATTGAGGAAGGTGGATCCTTAATGGATTATTTAAATGCATTTAATCTACTAGCTGCACAGTTGACATCAGCTGGTGTCAAGTTAGAGGAGGAGGATCGTTGCTACACACTTTTGTGTTCTTTACTGGATTCATGGGACCATCTTGTGATGGCTCTCAAAAGAACATTATTCATGTTCAAAATGGATGATGTGGTGTCTTCACTGCTATCAGAGGAGATGCGAAGAAAGACTTCCATTTAGAAAAAAGAAGCCCTTGCTATTTTTGGGAGATCCACTGAAAGAGGGAAGAAAAATGACAATAAGTCTGACAATAAGGGTAGATCCAAATCCTGTGGGAAGTCAAAGACTTCCAATAAGTCCAAGGCAAAATGTTGGAACTGTGATAAATCTGGGCACTTCTGTAAAGACTGCAAAGAGCTGAAGAAGAAGAAGAAAGGTTCAGATTCAACTTTAGAAAGATCTCAAGAAGATGGCGATGCATTCATCATAGCTTTGACAGCCCATGCATCTAATGATGTGTGGTTGGTTGACTTAGGTGCATCTTTTCACATGACCTCTCATCAAAATTGGTTCTCAAAATATGAAGAGTTCGATGGTGGAAAGGTGTACTTGGGTGATGATTCTCACCTAAAGATAGTTAGACGTGAAAGGGTCACTATCAAATTTCCTGATGGATGAGTAAAGGGAATCAATGAAGTTATGCACATTCCAGGTTTTGCACGAAACCTATTATCTATAAGTATGTTGAATGATGTAGGTGTGCAAGTTATTTTTTTGAAAGAAGGATGCAAGATGATGAGAGGATCGATAGTGCTTGCAAGGGGTACTAGGAGAGGTACCTTATTTCAGCTAGATGCATGTATTCCTCTATGTAATAGTTCTTCATCCTCACCATCTGAACAAGCAGTGAAGTCTGTGGCTATTGGTTTTGATGGTAGTGCAAACACTTTGGAAGGTAAGCTTCCTACAGAAAAGATAATGTTGTGGCATATGAGATTTGGCAACATTGGTGAAAAGGGTCTCAGAACCCTAAAAAATAAAAATCTCATTGAGGGGTTAAATGATTGCAATCTCGAGTTTGACTTCTATGAACACTGTGTCTATGGTAAACAAAATCATGTTCATTTTTACTCTAGTTCTCACAAATCTTCTGATGTTTTGGATCTTATTCATTCTGATGTATATGGTCCTGTAAAAGTTCCTTCAATCTCCAAGTCTGTATTTTTTGTATCTTTCATAGATGATTATAGTAGAAGGATGTGGATTTATTTCCTTAAAAGTAAGACACAAGTCTTTAGTCAGTTCAAGGAATTTAAAGCTCTTGTAGAGAATCAGACTAGTAAGAAGATTAAGTGTGTGAGAACTAACAATGGTTGTGAGTTTTTCTCAACAGAGTTTGAACAGTTCTGTAAAGAACAAGGTATCAAGAGGCATAAGACAACTCCTTATACCCCTCAGCAAAATGGAGTTTCAGAGAGAATGAATAGGACACTGATGGAGAAGGCTAGGAGTATGCTTAGTGGAGCTGGTTTAGAAAAAAGGTTTTGGGTTGAAGCTATGGCCACTACTTGCTATCTAGTTAACAGATCTCCTACATCAACCCTTGTTGGTAAGACACCCATGGAGGTGTGGTCTAGTAAGAAGTGTTAGAGTAGTCGAGTATTGCTAATAATTAAATTAGTTAATTATTAGTTTATCTACTCTTTGCTTAAGTTAGACTTAGGAAAGTTTCCATTTCTTAGAAGTTTCCCTTTTAGGGTTTCGGTATCCTTTATAAGGATTCACCGCTTTGTAATTCATAAGGAGATTGTATTATTTTCATCATTGTTAATAGAAGATTATTTTTTCTTGCAACATGGTTTTGCAGTCTCTGGCCTTTTGGCCGCCATAGTTTCTACCTTCTCTTCTGTTTTCATTCTTGTAGCAGTCTTTGCATGCAGGTGTTCTTGGGAAGATTTGATGGTTATCAAATCTAACATGGTATCAGAGCCATCTTGCTGCTCGTTGTTCGTGTTTTGTTGAAGTGTTTCAGAAGCAGGAGGTTTTCAAAGGTTTCAGAAGTTTTTTTTGTGGATCTGGGGGGGAGCCAAAATTTGGCTCACCTTGGGCAAAAACAGACACCACCATTGTGTCCGGAAGGCCCAAGAACCCCTAAATCCATATAAAACTTGTCCATTTTGGACACAGTGGCATCAGAGGCAAAAAAAATTTAGCCTCAAGACTGCACGCATCCCGAGGCAGGCCGTACAGTCTGCACGCATATCAAAAAAAATTAAAAAAAGTGCAGGGGCGCTGCGGCCCCCGCACCGCCCACCCACCACTGCTTCCCAACCCGCCATCGGCCCCAGCCGCTTCCCGCGGGCACCACCGGCGCCGCAGTGTCACCGCCGGTGACTGCGGTGACCACCAGCGGTTACCCACGGTGTCACCGCCCGTCACTGCGGTGACCGCTGCGGTCACCGCCGCGGGTCCCGCCTTACCCGCCGGCCTTTTTATGGGGTTGCATTTTTTATTTTTGCAATTTTTTTTTGCATGGCTTGTTTTCTAAGCCCACCTGTGCAAGCTCGGCCTCCAGGGCCATAACTTCTTCATCTGGAGGCGTATTTGGGAGTTTTTTATATCATCGAAAAGCTTTTTCTGAGATGAACGCAATTATGGAGGTTTCTTTTCAAGTTTTTTGCCTCGTTTTTCATACCATGCCTTCGAAGGCAGGACTGCTTTTTTGCCTTCCTGGAGCACCTGATGCTTTTTTTGGCATAACTTGCTCATACGGAGGAGTTAGTGGGTGAACAAGACATCATCAGAAAGATGATTCCGAGATGGTCATTTTATACGTAGAGCTTTTTTCTAGATTCTTCTTCCATTTTTCTCACCAGGCTGTTGAATTCAGAGGTTTTCTTTTTCAGGTGCCTGCCAGAGCACCTGTCACTGTTTTTGCCGTAACTTGAGCATACGATGGCATTTTTTGCCAAACGAGATATCGACGGAAAGCTGGTTCCGAGAGCGTTCTATTTTTTTCAGTTTGGTTGTTTGATTTTTCTGTTTGCAGGGGTTTTCTGCCAGTCAAAGTCACGGGTACTTTTTGCATTCCGGACACTCTATCTCTCACATTCGGGCTCATTTTTCAGCAAACTTGGTTTTTTCGGAAAGCTTGTTCAGTGTACTTTTCAGTTTCAAAGGTCTTATTTCCAGATTCTATACCAGGTTCTTCCTCCATTGAGTTTTGATTTTCTGCACTTAGATGGACTACTTGGCTTTTACAGGTCCACAGATCTCCATTCTTGGGATGACTTCTGCTTCTGTTCTCACTGTTCTTCTTTCCTTCTTCTTTTGAGTTTTGTATATATCTCCACTATTGCATTCTTTTTTTTGTAAACGCACTGAGATAAAGTGCCTACTTTTGCATTTTGGGATCTTGAACACTATGTGTTTGTTTGTATACGCACTCAGTTATAAAGTGCCATGGGGGGATTCTGATGCATTTGCCACTATAGGCGCATCCACTTTTGTCAAGTGAGTGTACCTTCCATGACATTAGCCCATGTAGACTGTGTCTATGACACCGCCCTTTATCCTGTGCTTGTACCTTCTTTTACACATAGGTGTTCCTGTTTCTTCTTCTTGCAGATGTTTCTGGCATTGCATTTCAGTGTTCCTGTCACCCCGTTCAGCATTATGGGGGGGTTCACCTGTTGGCTCTATTGCTTCCTTGGTTCGGTTGAGTGATCTACGTATTCAATTTTTGTTCCTATGTACTAGGTGGATGCAGTGGCTAGGCACCTATGCATTTCGGTGAGATGGTTCATCTACTATATAGACACTCATTCATTCCTATTTTGGAGGTCACCTCTTCGATTGATCAGCTCTTCAGACTTTGTCTTCTCTACCTGGTCATGCACTATTTCAGTGGGGGTTCCAGCAGTATTCTTCTGACAGTGTTTGCAGCTTCATGCTTCGGAGATGCTTCTTGCTCTCTTCTTGTTCCTTTCTCTGGGACATCTTTTGCTTTATGTTTTGGGTTCCTGATCAGGCCTAGTTGCCGGGACCCATCTTTCCTGCTTTCTACAGTAGTTTAGCTTTTTTTGCTTCTCCCTAAGTTACACTTAAGGGGGGGTGTTAGAGTAGTCAAGTATTGCTAATAATTAAATTAGTTAATTATTAGTTTATCTACTCTTTGCTTAAGTTAGACTTAGGAAAGTTTCCATTTCTTAGAAATTTCCCTTTTAGGGTTTCGGTATCCTTTATAAGGATTCACCGCTTTGTAATTCATAAGGAGATTGTATTATTTTCATCATTGTTAATAGAAGATTATTTTTTCTTGCAACATGGTTTTGCAGTCTCTGGCCTTTTGGTCGCCATAGTTTCTACCTTCTCTTCTGTCTTCATTCTTGTAGCAGTCTTTGCATGCAGGTGTTCTTGGGAAGATTTGATGGTTATCAAATCTAACAAGAAGCCTTCAATTAGACATCTTCATGTTTTTGGTTGTGAAGCTTATGCACATGTTCCAAAGGAGAAAAGATCTAAGTTGGAAAACAAAGCTGTTAAATGTATTTTCATCGGATACAGTGCTGGTGTGAAAGGATACAAGCTTTGGGATCCTGTGACTAGTAAGGTGTTGTATAGTAGAAATGTTATTTTCAGAGAGCTAACATCTTCTCCTATTGTGCTACAACTAGATGAAAAAGAAAAGGAAAAAGATGTTGTTCAGTTGCCTCCTACCCCTGAGAAGACTAAACAGAGAGACCATGTTGGGCCTAATGATGAGGAGAGCTCTAGCAGCTCTGATAGTTTGGAAGAAGAGGAAGAACAACCTCAACCATAGCCCTTGAGGAGATCCATGAGAGAAAGAAAGCAACCAGAAAGGTTTGGTTATTCTATGTTAGATTCCAGTTATGTCTTTGCTTTGATTACTAACACTGATGAGCCTAGATCTGTGAAAGAGGCTTTGGGCATGGAAGATGCAGGTTCCTGGATTGAGGCTATGGATGATGAGATGGCTTCATTGGAGAAAAACAAAACTTGGGACCTTGTACCTTTTCCTAAAGGGAGAAAATCTATTGGCTGTAAATGGGTGTTCAAGAAGAAATTCTGTGCAGATGGCAGTGTTGAAAGGTACACAGCTAGATTGGTTGCAAAGGGGTATTCACAGGTAGAGGGAATAGATTATGGTGAAATATTCTCTCCTATTGAAAAGTTGACATCCATTAGATTTCTATTATCTCTTGCCGCATCATATGATTTAGAGATAGAATAGATGGATGTGAAGATAGCTTTCCTTCATGGTGATTTGGAGGAAGAGATTTATATGTCACAGCTTGAGCACTACATTGTTAAAGCTAAAGAATCCTTAGTTTGAAAATTAAAGAAATCTCTATATGGTTTGAAGCAATCTCCTAGGATGTGGTACCTTAAGTTTGATGCCTTTATGTTGTCAATTGGATTTGTAAGATCAAAATCAAATCATTGTGTTTATTTCAGAGTTGAAAATGATCGCCTTCTTATTGTTGCATTATATGTTGATGATATGTTGCTATTTGGGAAGGGTAAGGGTATGATTTCTGATTTTAAATCTTAGTTGTCAGCACAGTTTGAGATAAAAGATCTTGGGGCAGCTAAGTACATCTTGGGTATGGAAATCAGTAGAGACAGGTCTAACAGAAAACTTTGTTTGAGTCAGAGTAAGTATGTGAGGTCTGTGTTGGACAGGTTCAGCATGGTAGATTGTAGACCACTATGTGTTCCTATTTCTTTGGGAACAAAGTTATCTATAGAGGATTGTCCAAAATCTCCTAGTGAGGTGGAGGACATAAGTAGAGTACCTTATGCTAGTGTAGTTGGCAATCTTATGTATGCTATGGTCTATACTAGACCAGACATTGCCCAAGCAGTGGGAGTCTTGAGTCAGTTTATGGCTAACCCTGGACAGGTACATTGGGATGCAGTTAAGAGAGTATTCAGATATTTTAGGGGTACATTAGATTACTCCATATGTTATCATGGTAACTCTTCTAGATCTCTGCATTCAGTTTGTATTCGTGTGTTTGTGGATTCAGATTGGGTAGGTGATATTGACAGTAGGAGATCCACCAGTGCTTATGTGTTCACTATGTTTGGTGGTGCCATTAGTTGGATGAGTAAGCAACAACCTGTGGTTGCTTTGACCACTACAGAAGCTGAGTACATGGCTACTACTCATGCTTGTAAACAAGCCATTTGTCTTAGAAGATTGTGTTCTGATGTTGGTGTTGATGCAGAACAGATTACTATTTGGTGTGACAGTCAGAGCGCTATTTGCCTTGCAAAGAATCCAACTTTCCATGCCAGAACGAAGCACATTGATGTGCAGTTTCACTTTGTGAGAGATATGGTGGAAGATGGAAAGGTAAATTTGGAGAAGGTAGATACTATGAAGAATCTTGCAGATGCATTAATGAAACAAGTGGGCACTGAGAAGTTTAGATGGTGTTCGGAGTCTATGGGCCTTTTGGCCTATAGCGGTTAGTTCCTGTTATGTTCCTGTTGCTCTTACAAGGTGTTCAACAAGTGGGAGAATGTTAGGAATAAGGTATCTCAACCTTGGATAATTCCTATTCTTATTATTTTTTTTGTAAAATGTATTTCTTGCAAATAATGTTGATGTGTCAGCATCTTAAATTGTGTGTAAGGAGATCATGGCTAAAACGGTTATGACGGATTCCTATGACATGTAAGAGCTATGTTAGGAAGATTCAATGATAGGTGAAGACATGTGGCAACTAATAAATTTGAGTACTGTACACTCTTCCCCAATCATGGGGTTCGGGGCATCACCCCAGAAAAATTTTAGGGGTTCCTATTTTCTCAGAGAATGGTAAAACCCTAATACGGTTATCTTTGGGATTAGCCCTAAAAAGTGAAGCACATGATATAATATTTTTTAGGGTTGTGAAGAGAGATGATGTGAGTGTATTGTTGGAACATTTTATGCTGTCATGATTTGTCTTCAAGGGTTTAGAAATCTTCTGAAAGAACTTGCATTACAAGTGTATTGTAAGCTATAATAGTTTTGATCAATACATTGTGCAGGTTTTGGAGTGCTGGAGTTTTTACCGAAAGGTTTCCCCAGGGTATATCTTTGTGTCATCCTCTATTTTTCTATATGTATGGTATGTGGTTGCAATATCTTTGTTAAAGTAGTTAACGAATCTGAAATTGTAAGGATTTAAAAGAATTTGCACAATACTCTCCTATAGAGATTAGCGTAGGAAGCTATTTCCGCACCTAAGTTTCCTTACAGTTATCTCATGTGTTTTATACACAATAGGCTATTCCTTCACTCTTTCAAGCTCTAGGACAAAGTTAATTGCCTCCAAATCTAACAACTGCCTCTTTAGCTGATCAGCCCTTATCATTGATTATCTTACTTTATCTTCTTTATCTTTTTCTCTCTGTTGCCTGATGGCAAGTTATTCTTGGACCCTTCTTTCCAATTCATAGACCTCTTCAAAGATCTCTTCTGATTCTGGGAGAGTAGTCTCAGACTCATCATCTCCCACTTGAATTTCATCCTCATACTAGTTCAATCCCAAATCAATAGCCTCTTCATATTCTGAATTATTTTCTTCTTGATCAAGCTTGATTTGAACCCCTTGTCTTGTATCTTTCTTATTTCTCCAAGTATGAGAGACATTTCTTCTCTTCTTTCCTCCCCTTGTCTGACTAGGCCTAGAAGTTCTTGGAATACCTTCTTCTATTATATCTTCAGGATGCTCCTTTCTCTGAGACCTAGTAGCTCTATAACTCATTTGATAAAATAAATCCACTAACTAGCACTGCTACAGAGATGTTTGAGTGGCCACCCAAGTATATTGGGAATATTACAATACAACTTCCTCACTTTACAAAATACCCAAATGAGCTAGCTAAGACAAGGGACAAAAATAACCCTGTTTCTTCCAATGATGACCAACTAGTTACAATAAACTTGTGTAACATTTCCCCAGAAGAGTCACCATCTTGTTGGTGTTCAAAATGATGCTTATGCTCCTAGGTTGCCAATATACCCTCAAATAGATTTTAGGAATGGTTAGCTCCAAAATGTATAGGGATCTTAGGGTAACTGGACCAACTGTAGGGACAAGACTGCCCTCTTTTGCTTTAGGCTCTACAAAACCAAGGCGGGTGCACCTAACCCAGTGAAAATTATACTTCACACACCAATGACTGGGTCTAAACAATAGATTGAATAGTAAGAAAGTGCTAAATGCTAACCTCACATTCATTGACTCTCCATTACTATAGGGTAGAACATTACAACCAAAGACTTAAAGTTTAGGAATGGTTCTTAATTTATGTGTTTGAATCATAACAACCTCAATCAATATATGTTAATAAAGAAGTACTCATCTAGGCCAGTGCCTCATCCATTGGGTAGAATCTCTTAGACAAACTATACACACACACCAGAGTATATCTAAGATTCAAAGCCATAAACACATTTACAATCTCCTTTACTACTTATAGAATATCCTTACATAGACAAGAGATAAATCTATGTCCCATTTAGAGCATGATTTCATCTAATCCTGGATTAGAACTCAAGAATGAAGACACATACATAAATTAATATGCAATGAACTAGAAAGCTTAAAATCTATCTACGTTGACACAAAGGAGAGAAAAGAATCATGTATCTACATTAAGTATGAAGAATCCTCAAGTGTATACAATCAGTCCAAGCAAACCATGCTTGCAAATTACAGCTTAGACCTGTGACTTTCTTTCTATTGTCAACAAATACTAAAACAAATCATTACCATTCAGACTAAGAAGAGGACTCACAACCAAAAGATTTGAATACCTAACTCCCAATAATCTTGAATGATCATAAAAATTCCCTTTATACCAGGGTAACAATACAAGCATAATGATCATTCCCAATTCAAAACTATCAAAACCACCTAACCCCACATAGGAGTTAACATAGACATGACTAGGACCAAGCCGTAGCTGGTAAGCTCAAAAATAGTTCAATTTCAATAGCTATCTAGTCCTGTACCGGTCCCAAGTACAAAATCATCACAAAACCTAGGAAATCCAACCAAAATGATCCCTACAACACATCTTGAGTACTGCTTCATTTACTTTCCCATGGCAAGACATTCCTCTGCAACTACCCATGGCAGCCTGGACCACACTGCAACAGTTGACAACCATTTCCACCTACTATAGCCGCTCAAAAAATTGAATTCTAGTACTTTTTGTCATTGCACACCCTCTGCAAAAATTTGAATTTGAATATAAATGGTCACTTTATGGCACCTGCAGTAGATCGGTGGTCCTCATCAAATCTCAGTCAACTTTAAGTCGTGGCCATCTGATTATTCCATTTCACGGGTTATGTTTTTACTTTATAAAAATCTAGCGAATAGGTGACTGAAAGACCTTTCGCCCATTCACGAGATCTTTGAGAGCACCGTTAAACTATTTAGCGATTACATGACCACTGTTCACCAAATCGCTAAGTTTACAAGACCTCCGCTAAAACATTACGCGAACCAGCGAACACTTGAAAAATTTGTCAAAACCGCTACATTTTATCCATTCTACCAAGAACACCAAGAAAGCTAACTAGGCCCGCACAAGAAGATCAAGGGCCATCTTAAGATCTCATAGACCCCCAAGATTCTATTAAAACATATGCCATCCGTCGATTAAGAATCTTACCCTGCTTGAAAGAAAACCGGCCCCACTAACACAAAATAGTCAGCAACACGCAGACCAATCAAAACACTCTGAGTCAGCTCCACTTGACACTGGGACCACCACCAAAGAAACATCTAGGACAAATGAGATCAATGACTAGCATAAGATCTCAAGCCTCTGACAGATTCCATGAGAACTTACGCTCGTCATTGGATGGATTACAGATGTCAAGACCCTCTGACCCATCGAAAAATTAGGTCCCACTAACACATTCTAATTTGTTTAGCCATGGACCAATAGGAAAATGTTGACATGGCACACCTGGTAGTTAGGACCCACCGAGAACTTTATACCACCTAGAAGATCAGATGGCTGGTGCAAGATCTAAAAGGCTCCAAAGATTCTATCCACTTATACACCAACCGTCGATCAAGAATCATCTGATTGAGATACTGGGCATGTCATGCCTTATAGGATATTTTGACGAATGATAGACCGCCACGTGAGCCTACCTGGAAGTGGACCTGCCTGCATTGAAAGGGTTACATCATGGAAATGAATCAATGGACATCTTAAGTTTGCAAGCCTCTGACACATCTCATGAGAAGATACGCCCACCATCAGATGGAGATGGTGTCAAAGAGCCTGGGCCCATGAAAAAATTAAGGCCGAAACATAGGAAATATTAAGCAGTCAGACTTAGGAGAAATTAAATCACCGGGCGCCGGGAACTTAGGAAAGATTAAACTTGATGACTTAGGAAGTATTAAATGGGACCCCGCCGACATATGAAAAACCTAACCACAAACATGGTAAAGTGGTCTTTTAATAAGCACATGTGGATGTAAGGTTTTTAAGTGGCCCAAAAAGTAAATGAAAATAGAATAGAAATAGGGCACACTTAGGGCTTTTCTTAGGTAACGGCTAGATTTTTGAATTTCAACAAGGGTTTTATGCCAGAGACCTAGAAAACACTGCAGAGACCAGAATAAAAAGGGTAGAACCATGAAATTTTTTACAGAGTGCTAACACTAGACACCTCCATATTTCTAAATGGATCATCCGCTAGATTCCTTTTTGCCCATTCATCCAAGACAATATCTAGAATATTTTCAGTAGTGGTTTTTGGCTCTGAATCAATAGGCTCTTTCTCATGGAAAATTAGATTGGCATTGATGGGGCTAGGTGTATAGGGTTCCACATGGTCTTTTTCAAAGGCTTCTGATTTTATTTGAATCCTTATACCATACCTAGTCCTAAAATATAAATGAGACCAATTTGCTGAAAGATATCCACCCAACCTAGCGGTGAAATCTTTGTTGAGGCAAATAGAAAAGTAGGGAGGTAAGTCAATAACATAGACATCCTGAAGGATTGAGGAATTGGGACATTCATGTAAGTTGAGGCTTAGGTCTTTAATCACTCCAAACATGTTGACTAATGACCCATCTAATTAAAAAATGGGTATAGTCTAGGGGCTCATAAGAAAACCCTAAGGTCTCTACTAATTGCTTAGATAGGACCGAACTACTTGCCCCTGAGTCAATCATACAATTATGTACCAAAAATTTCCCAATGAAAAGAGTAACATAAAAGGGGGGGCTTGACCTATGTATTCAGTTGATTAATGGTGGGCTACAAGCCTTCTTCTTTATTTTGCTAATCCTTTTGAGATACCTCAGCTAACAAAACCCTAGGTTGCTCTAAAACATCCTTATTATTCAATAAGATTTTAGACAAAGCATTAAGCATTATTTCCTTTTGTCCAGGAATGGCTAAGGTATCTATCATGGGCACACTTATGGAAGTTTTCTTCATTTGTTCTATAATATTGAAGGATCTCAAGCTTACCTTTGACTATCCTTTTCCTATAGCAACCTTTGGTTGTGTTGATGCCAATTGTGTTGTTGCTTTGACATGCTCCTTGACCTCTTTAGGTGGCTTTTCAATAAAATATTGAGCATCCTTGGACTGTGAAACCACAACTGGAGTCTGCTAACTAGTAGAAGTTAGTTGTTCTGCATCTAAGGCCTTCTTCTTGGATCTTGTATTGGCTGAATTGGAACATAACTCTAGTTGTCATTTAGGGAAAATTTAACCCGACAAAAATACTCCTAGAAATTAATGGGTCCACCTCTAGTGTATTGAGCTCACTTGAGGTAGTCGGTTGGCTTTTCTGGATCTCTAGTTCTTGTGTCATCTCCTGTGGGGCCATAACATTGGTTTGCACCATGAGGGCTTTGCCAAATCCATTGGGACATATCCCTTGAATGTGTTTTTGATTACATGGACAACACCATTGGTATTCTTGTTCCATATTATTCTGTGCTATAGGTACAAGCTCTCTAGAAGTGCTAGGGATGTTAGGATTGTAGGGTTGGATAGCTCTTTGGTTATAATTTCTTGTTTGGCCTTGCTGACCTGACTGATATTGGGGCCTATTTTGTTGGTATTGTGCCTGATAAGGGACTTGGTAAGGTTTTTTATAAGGCTGGAACTGTAGCCTTTTGAGGTTAACCATCTTATTAGAAATATTTTGTAAGGTCTTTTTAATGTCCTTTAGTTCTTGGGACTAATAAATAGATGGAATAGAAGCTTTTTGGGAAGGAGCTGGGGCAGGTGGAATGGATTCCAAAGCTAGGATTGCTTTAGGGATAGGCTATAGTTTAGAGAAAATAGGCATTGGAGGCCTTGGGGCTATCTTCCTAGCTTATATGAGACTATTATCAGCCCTTATAACAATATCAAAGGTTGTCAGTAAGTTATCCCCTCCCATAGATTGGATCATGATAGAGATATCATTATTGATTGCCCTTAAATAATACATGAAAGCATGTTGGCTTGAAGGCCTAACTATTGTCAAGATCCTATTCCATGTCCTTTAGAACCTAAAATTAAAATCCATCATGTGCTCATGAAGTGCTCTCTTTATAGTGGTCAAGTTCTCAACTAAAGAAAGATGGTCAGACTTTTCCTCAAATTGATTGGTTAAGGCTTGACCTAGATCATCCCATCTTGCTATAGAATTGACTACTAGACCTCTGATATATTGCAAATCCTTACCCTTGAGTGATGTTGCTAACAGTCTCATAGCTACATTATCATGGGTTATATTATGGAGAGCACAAAGGGATGCAACATCTCTTATATGTTCAATGGTGGAGGTTTGATCTTCTCCTATAAAAATGGGTAAGATTTTAAGATCTGACACAGGTATGTCATTGTGTTTCTACAAATTCAAGGGGCTACCTTGATTGAAGGCCATAAAGGGGTGATTTCTAGCCATTGGTGGATTTAAGGGGACTTGAACTATTGGTGCTACTTCAACTAGTGGGATTATGGTAGTACTTGCAGGAATAGGACCGAGATTAGTAGATTGAGATGCACTAGATTGGGCTGCCTTGGTCCTCTTCTTAGATGGAGGTAGCTCTATATAACTAAAGGGATTCTTTCGCTGCCTATTTGGAATCCCACTCATAAGCTTAAGGGATGATCTGCACGAAATAAGATTAGAGTCACCATGTATGATATAAAAACATAGTCACTGTTCATACCAAACAATAACCCATATAGAACCACTTCATAAAAACTAACTCAAAGAGTCTCTATCCCACCGGGTGTGCTAAAAACTGTTATCACTAAGGATTATACCTAAAAGAGCTAAGTGTGAAACATAGCAATCCTATGAAACATTGGATTACTTTTAGGTTGTGGGTGACCTATGAGAAATTAAACCTCTAGATTAGGGTTGGATTCCCCTTGAATCACCTTAAACTTTTAACTAACTTTTGGAGGAAAAGGGAAGAGAGTGCTTGAATTGAAATAGTTGAAAACAAAACTAGGTGATTCACCAAACTTTTAAAGATCCACAAATTGAAGAACGCTTACAAAGACACTAGAAAACAAATTTGTAACTCACAATTTGACCCTATTGCTTTGATATTCTTAGAAATAAAGAAGTACTTGGAATAAAATAAGGGAAAGAACTTCCTCAACTTAAAACCCAAATGTACACAGATTAGGATTGCAAATAACAAAATAATTCCTTGAACACTCAATCTGAACCACTATGCAGATTAAAGGACATAATGAAATCATAATAACGTAGACATGAATTTCAATAGGAAACCCAAAAAATGAATAAGGATAAGGACTACTGCTTTGTATTCATTGAAAAAGAAGCCGAGTACAATTTGTATCTCTCAGAGCTATGAACATTCAAATCTTAGAGTGCGATAGAATGGAAGAACTGCCTTAATCACCAAATGTGAGAGGTCTAAATAGGTGAACCTTCAGAATCTACAAATCCAAGAATCTTGGGGATTCATTGTGCCTAACTCCACCAAATCTAGATATGAAGGTATATCTTTGAAGAATCTTCATTTTAGGTCCATCAAATATGTTCCTCATATATGCATGTCAGATTCCCAGATTTATAGGGGTAGGTGGGCAGATGAAAATCTTCATAAATTTGAGCCATCCTTTATCAAATCAATCATATCCTAGCCTACCCCTCAATCATGCTAAAAAATGATATTTGACAAAAATAATTTATAAAAATATCATTTGTCAATATCTTACAAAGACAAAGCATGATTTACATTTATCTTTTATTACCTTCCCCTAACGAGAATAGCCTGTGGTGGGTTATTAAGAAATTTAATTAATATGTTTAATGAATAAGTTCTCAACCCAATAAAATGGAAAACCTATCCAATTAAGCATTTACATTTTAAACCAAACCCACTTTCAAAGATGAAAAGATGCTAAAAGCATCGAGCTCTTTTATTGTTATTATTTGGGAAGTTGCAATCTTGGACTGGTCTTGGCTTTTTGATCTCGAGTTGGATTTGGAAACTTGTGGGTTTTCTCCTCATCAAATGGAAGATTGACTGAGGTAGGGATTGTGTCTTTTCCTCATCTTCTCTGCATTTCTTGATGGGATTATTGCATTTGATGCTTGTCTTGAGGGCATACTTACTATGATTTACATCATTGGTCCATACTTATAATCTATGTTGTATTCATGGCATCGAGCTCATTTCTTTGGGATGGTTGGGATATTTGATTTTTTTTTCTATTGTGGCATTTACATTAAGATGCTCACCATTGTATTATGAGCTAGGGCATCATTATTTTTTTTAATGCTCACTATTTTTTAGAGTCTGTGAGATTTATCTTTGGCATCATGCAATGTATTTACTTACTTTTGTTACCTCCTTTAGCCCATGCTCTATGATTTGTTGTTGTTTTTGTTGATTAATCATTCATTGAGATGTTCACTGTTGTGTTTACTTTCAGGAACCATGAGCTATGAGCTAGGGAATCCATGCAAGATCATTTAATTTCTTGTTATTGTAGGGAATCATTGTATTTGTTTATTTTTCACTGGTGTTCATTGGAGTGTCATTAATTCTATTATTTATATGGCACTATGCCCTATTTCTTTTTGAAAATTTCAGATTATTGCCAGCCCGTGCTTGTTGGAACATTGGGATTGATGTTGTTGTTCTTGTGCTCATTATTTTAACCACTGATGATTGGCGTCATTGTATCTATTTTTTCCTTCTGAGAGCTTGAAGGCCCATGTTCTTAACATCATTGCTACTATTACTTGTTGTTGTATTCATGGTATTTGTTGGTGTTTACTCATCATTGTTGATCACTGTTGTAATAGCCTGTACTCTAAAGAGTATTGTGATTTGTTTTTTGTTGGTTTACTGTTTCTCATTACATTAACCATGAATGCTCATGCTTGGGCTAGAGCACCATCACTTCTATTTTCTCCCTTTGCACAGTGGATATATTACTGCATATTGAATTCTAAATTTTAATTTCTATCAAGTTGGTGTCAATGAGGTCTCGAGCTTGTGCTAGATATCACTCTTGGTTTTCTATTTGAACACATGCAATTATGCCATTAGATAAGGCACTATTTCATTACTTGATGGTTGCTTCTTGTTGGTTTTGTGATACTGATGCTTCATTCACATTATGTGTTGTCCACTTCACCTTGATCATAGCTCCTCTTTTGCTACTGGTATCTATATATCAATGAAGATGAGGCTTGAATGCCATCTCATCATGATGTTAAAATGTCACTGTGTCAAGGCAATGAAATATGTGTGGAGCCTTCATTGCTTCATTAGATTTTTATCTTGATGTTATGTTACTAATTTTTATCAACACCATGTAATCATTCCTATCATTTGCAACTTCCTAAATCCTTAGCTTTAAAGTGCAAATTTGATAGATATGTTTGAAGACTCCATGCTATAGTATTATTGGATTCATAATAGTACTTGGATGTAGATTTTGTGTACCTCTTTCTCCATGATGTTCTTGGCTTATTCATTATTTTCAAAACATGCAATGAGCTTATTTTGGGGAGTGCACCATATTGTGATGTTCTGATTTTCATTTGAAGCCCATAATTGGGTTCTCATCACTCATGTAGATTTGACTTGTCTTTATACCCCATACTGCATCATTATTGACCCTATAATCACATAAAAATGGACAAAGACAATTAAAGGATAAATCAAGTCAAGTCAAAACAAATTTAGGACAAAATTGAAGTAATTGAATCACAATGCATAATTAGCCAATCAAAATTAAAATCAAGTCTTAATTTGAGATAAATCAAAATTGAGAGTATTTTAATCAAATGCAATCAAATCAAAGTGCAATTAAATCAATTAATTGTATAGTCTTGGATTAAATCAAATTCAACCCATTCAAGGGGGTACATGGCTAAACAAATGAATTAAATCAATTAATAAATCTTAATTTCCCTCAACAACCACAAAGGAAGGAAATTCAATCAACCAATAGGATTTGAGAGAAGGCATTCACATGGATCAAGAAAAATTCAATCTCAATCACTCAAAGTGAAAGAGAATTTTGTCCATTGATCTTGTCTACTTGTCCCAAGCTTTGAGGACACAAACTTTGCAATGTCTTCAAAGGGTGGAACCAAAGACTCAACCAATGCTTAATCATGATCAACTACACTACACCCCCTACCATTGGGAAAATATATAAAAGGAAGACCAAAATCCTCATAATTGATAACCACACATCTTAGAATTGCATCAAACCTCTTGCATTTTATAGCTAGAAAGGCATTTTAAGAGCTTAATTAGCATTTAATTTGATCTAATTGATAGCTTTAGTTTAATCTTTATCATTTCTCATTCTAGGACTATCATTAATGGTAGCTTGTTGAGAGCTTCTATTAACACTCTTAGATAGAGAGCCATGGGATGCTCAATTGCTCTTAAAATTGCTAAATAGTTGCTATATTGTGGTTTATTTAGTTTCTATTTCATTTATTATCAATACTAATCCTATGAAGATACTATTTCTAGTATACAAAATGGCACTTACCGTGGGGCAGAATGCTTCACTTTACTAAATGCTCAGATTTATCTCATTTTTGTCAAATTTGCATATGTTTAACTCTCAGGTTTTTCAAGAAACAGTGCTTTTGTTAGATTAAACAGCACTTCTGACAGATAAAATGGAACTTTCAAGAACTATTTTGGCACTTTCACGACAAAGTAGTGCACCTTTGTGTTGATCCACGATGCTTTCACACTTTCTATTTTCTATCTATCATTCTAACAATGCCTTTGCACGGATCCATAGTGCATTTTCCCTAACTCCTGAGCACTTTTGCTATTTTACTGAGTGCTTTTGCTATATTTTTACCGCCTTGAATCAATTATGTAGTGCTTTTGCAAATTATTTGTTTGCTTTTCAATTTTTTGATAGAGTTAAAGCAATGCTTTCAATCAAATCAGTTGTGCTTTTAAGTAGTAAAATAGTGCTTTTAAGCATTTCAGGAGCGCTTTTGCATAAATTGTTAATCTGCATAATCTGACTATGGTAAAATGATTTATTTGACCCTGCAAAATGTCTGATCACTGAAAAGCTAGAAAACTAGAAAGCAAATTTAACCAAGAAGGGAAGGCTTTGGCTAGGAAAATCAAGAGGGAGAACTTTGTGCACATCAAATTGGTTCTTGAGGAATCACAAGAGGAGGAAAATCAGGTTTATGAGAACTACCTCAAAATTGTAGAATCTTATAAAACTAAATTTGTATCACTTAATTGGATTTTTTCACCTTAGTTCAAGTTTTTCTTAAAAATTTGCAAATAAGGCCTTAAGATTTAATTCAAACTTTGCTTCTTCAAATTCATTTTGGTTTCCTTCATTGTTGTTGTTTTTGTTGACTAACTTTGTTGGAGGAAAAGCACATTGGAAAGGAACTATAGCCAAGGTAATGTTAAAATGACAAAAATCACTCAAAAATGCCCCTAGCCTATGCTAGCTACAAGGAAAGGTAAGCCTCAAACTAGTGAATATTTTTCCTTAAATTGTGGCATTGGTGCATTTAAAAATCTAGTAATTACAAAATAGCCTATCTTTGTTTGGAAAGTTTAGCATTTAGGCCTATGCTCTTCACTTCTTCTAGTGAATCAAAATGCCAAAGGTGTTGAACTTTTTGATTAAGAAGAAAGGTTGAGGAATCAAGAACATAAAATCAAAACCCTTGTTTGTAGAAGAGAGTAGAAATACTCAATTCTCTATAGTTAGTGGGTGAAAGAATTGAACATTGTTTATTGTATTTTGGAAATTAAGGAAAAGTTAGGGATATGCTCTTCACCTTTTAGGTGAACCAAATTCCCAAAAACTTGTTCTTAACTCCATTTCCTTGCTTTACATGAACATGTTAGAACATTAGTGGGATCACCTCCCAAGAAATTGCCTTAACGAGGCCGGTGAGAGGGATAGCTCAAAGTGGGATACACTTGCTTTTGTTGCAAGAATCCAACCCACTATAAAAATAAAATGCATACATCCTTAATGGGGTGTGTGACAAAAGGATTTTAAATTTTCAAACTTCCTCGAGTAGTCCTCATGGATTGTGCAAAACTCTGATATACCGGTGGTGGGAAGCCCCTTAACATACTTGGGGGATGAAAGTTTAAGATCCATTTTGAATGGAATCTATATTAAATCCTTGATAAAATAGCAAGACCACCTTTTAGAGCCATGTTTATGAACCAAATCTTGTGCTAGGTAGGTGCTTGAAGTTTCTTTTTGTGCAAAACCCATGACAGCATTCTTTCAAATCAAACATTTTTTGTTAAGTGGGTAAAAAGAGACAAGTGAATGTGTGATTGTTGTGTTTGAAATACATAAACAAGTGAGAGAGATATCCATTGAAAATCCATCTTACATGTTTAATCTCTTCAATTTAAAATCAATAATTCTTGAACCCAAGATAATTCCAAATCAAACCCTTGTTGGATGTCAGTTTTAACATGGTCCCACACATATAGGGTATCTTTACAAGGAGATAGCACTCTTGCTGCAAATGAAGGACAAGAATACCAAATTCTTTTCAAAGGTCCTAATCAAGAAGAAATTTTCCCAAACTTGTTTGACAAAATACTTGGAGAAATGGATAGAAACTCTGCATATCATAATTACCGCCAAGGAGGAAATAATCATAACATCAACAATGCCAATCATAATCCCAAAGAAACACTTGAAGAAAAGGTTGAAAGAGCAGCCCAAGATCAGGAATTCCTAGAGGTCATGGATAAATTAATAGATAAGGATAGGGAGAAGTTTTTCCTAAACCTAGCTCAAGCGGGAGTAAAGCTTCCCCATGATTTTGATATAGAACAACTTAAGAAAGATCAAGAGAAAGATAATCCCATGAATGCTATGACTAGGAAAATAAAGGCCTTTCAAGAACAAATAGATACCATGAAAAGGTGGCTAAACCTAAGGCCTTTTCTATTGAAGCTTTGTGTCCTTTTCCATTCGATAAAATCTTAGTTATGGTATCTTTTCCTTTTAATACCATTTTGCCTAAATACGATAAATATACAGGTAAACCAGACTCACAGGATCATTTAAGGTAGTTTTGTGCCCTAAGCATTGAGTTCATGCACAATGACACATACCTAATGAGACTCTTTCCTAGGAGTTTAGGAGGTCTCGCCATGGAGTGGTTCTCAAAACTACCACAAGGAATAAATACCTTTGAGGAGTTAGCCTCCAAGTTCGTAACCCATTATTCTTATAATATTGAGCATGAAATTACAATGCTCAAGTTGTGTGATACCAAAAATAAAGATGGAGAGTCCTTCCTAGGATTCCTACAAAGTTGGAAGACCATTTTCACAAGATATCCACGAAGTATCCCCGAGAAAGAGAAGATGGAAATATTCATAAACAATTTGACCACAGAAATGAATTATAGATTACAACTCCAATGTCCCCCAACATTTGAAAAACTCATCAAAAATGGGATCAAGATTGAGGATGTATTGGTTAAGAGAGGTGAAATAAAATTATTTAAAGATAAAAAATCCAATAACACCAAAAACAACAACAACAATAATTATGTGCCTAAATATGTCAATAATCAAGGGTCCAATAATTACAATGATAAATCTAAGTCATGGATAAAGAATAACAACAAAAACCTTGTGAATGATGGAGTTTTGGAGGCCCACAACTTGAAGGCAACCCCTTTTACCTTACCATATGGAGCTAATTCTTGAAATAATGTCAACCAATCAAACAAGGCTCCATTTAATTCCAATAATTCCAATAAAAATTCTAACAATTCCAACAATAATGCTAGTAATCCTTATAATAATGCTAATGGGAATAAGTCCAAATCCTTTTACTCCACTTATAACAAGAGAAAATTCACCTATCTAGGTGAACCTTTGGAGAATGCATTAAGGACCTTGGTTGCCAACAAAATCATCACATTACCCAATGTAAGAGATTATGAACCTCAAGTCAAACCTAATTGGTGGAATGACTCACATCATTGTGAATATCATTGAAATAGAGTTCATCCAACCAATCAGTGCATGAGATTAAAACACTTGGTGCAAGATTTAATAGATAATGGAACTATCAAAATTAAAGGACCTCAAAACAATGAGGATCACACGACTTTCAAAAATCCATTTTTGAGCCATGAAAAGGGTGAGTCACCTAATACTAATCAAAGTCAAAAAAAAGGCAATGAGAAAGTAAACTTTGCTCATACTTATGATAACATGATCAACACTTTAAGAGAAGAGGATAATACTATAAATGTTGTCATAGTAAAGAAAAATTCAAGAGAAGCATCATCAAATGTTGTCACTAGGGGGAAAGCATCAAAATTTATCCTACCTAATAATGCTTCTAAAATTGTGGTATCAAATCAAGCTTCAACCTTGTCATCAAAACAATACAACTTGGTTGATCAACTACAAAGAACTCCCACTCAAATCTCTATTTTGGAGTTACTCAAATTGTCACCAATCCATAAAGACATTTTGGAGAAAGCCTTATTGGAAACAAATGTGCCTCTAAACTTGGAGGTAGAAAAATTCCAAAATATGATGGGGCACCTCATTGCACCTCATTGCCTATCATTTTCTGAATAGGATGACATGTCCCTTAATCATCCTCAAAATCTGCCCTTGCACATAGAATTTTTGATTCACAAGCATAGGGTGAAAAGAGTCCTTCTAGATGGGGGAGTCGACCTAAAAATTTGTACCCTTAGCCTAGTGAAAGCCCTAGGATTTTCTGAGGAGGCTATTGACCCTAAGAAAAAGATAACCACAAAAGCCTATGATGATGAAGAAAGAGCTTCAAAAGGAGTCATAGTGTTACCTATAAGAGTTGGCTCTATGAAAAAAGAGACCATATGCCAAGTGTTGGATCTAAAGCTGACTTACAATATCTTACTACGAAGGTCATGGATTCACGAGATGCAAGCCATTCTACCTACTTATCATCAATGCCTAAAATTTCCTTATCTAGTGCAAGAGATAATGGTAAGTGGGGACCTAAACCCTTTCCAATATTGTAACAACATCAAGCCTATCAATGACTCTTTAGTCCCACACAATGTAGAAGGGTCTATACATAATCAAAGGGAGCAGGGGCAAAGTTCTAAAGATACCGAATTATTGAATCGAAAAGAAAAGATGGAAGAGGAAATTGTTATTGAAGATACACCAAAACTCACTAACCTAACTACATCAACTAAAGGAAAAGAGAAGGTTGGTGAGGATAATATTATTAAATAATAAAAATAAGACCATACCAAAGCTATCCAAGTATCCACCAAAGAAGCCCATTATCAAAAAATGGACTAAATGATGAAGAATTTTGATAAGCAATGCAAGATCAAGCAAAAAGGCCTAGGTGAATACTCCTTATCTATGGTGGACTTACCCTTATCACCCCAGTCCTATGGAAGACCCTAAAATCTACCCCATAGATATAATGATAATTTTTTGAGGGCAAGAACATCATCTACCATGCATAAAGAAGACAATGAGATCCTAGACTGGTTATATAAAGATGAAGAATCAAGTGCACATATCAAACATATTCAAAATATAACCATTCCCACACATCAATATGGGAAAGGGTTTCAAATCATGAAAAAGATGGGGTACAAAGGTCAAGGACCTTTGGGCATAAGGAATGAAGGACTGGTTGAACCAATAGAAAGTACATGGCAAGATAGCAAGGAGAAAACAAGATTAGGGTATCTTGAAGAAGGATACACTCAAAAACATTATCCCAAACTTCATAGCCAAATATTGCAATTAGAATCTCATATTGATGAGGATTCTAATGAGTGGGAATAGGAGACATTATTTTATGAGTCATGTCATGATAAGGGTATTGATGTTATTCATACCTATACTTCTACCAAGGATAAAGGACCCATAGTAGAATCAAGTTCAAATCAAGCATCTAGTTCAAACCAAGTGGTTCTAAATGATGTACCAAGCATAGAAATAGAGATAAATCAATGGGTAGGTGAACCCTACATACCTTCATGGAGACCTACTATGGAGGAATAAAATGTTAGGTTTAATCCACACAAATTTTATCCAATGGAAACCTTAGAGGAGTCTAGTGAGGAGGACTTTGATCCTTCTTCTTTAGAACATTTAGAAGATGCCCATGTTATAGAATTACATGATACAATGTATGAGCCTTCTAAAAAAGTATTAGCCTTAAACCCCATTGAAATAAACCCAAGTATTGACCCATTAACCCTCATATACCCGAAATTAATTGAATGGAATTCCATTGAACCCACTATCCTTCCAATCTTCTTGAATGACAATGATGTGGTGTCCCAATACCTCAATGCAGTTGAACCCTCTTCTATCAATGAATATCACGAAGAATTGATCAAGGGGAGCATCCAAACTTTCAATTAGAGAAAAATTGGAAAAAAACAATAAATAATAATAATAAAAAGGGAAAAGAATCAAGTGTTGAAAACCACGTTGTGGCAACATTAGATCAAGAAGGAAAAAATAAAGAAATAAAGGATGTTTCCAAAGGTGAAAACCCAATTGAGGCACCTAAGGAAGGGAGTTTGGATTCTCTACCAGAACATTATGAGGAAAGATCTCCAATCTTGATTAAGCCCATAGAAAATATAAATATTGGATCAGAAATAGAGCCGAAGATCATCCACCTAGAGGCATCACTGTCTAGTGAAGAAAGAATAGAATTCATTAAGTTCTTTAAGGAAAAACAAAGTTAACTTCACATGGTCTTATGACAATATGCCAGGATTAGACCTAAATCTGATAATGCATCATCTAAATATTAAGGAAGGAGCCAAACCTATTAAGCAAAAGCTAAGGAAGATGCATCCACATATAGCACTACTTGTCAAAGTGGAGCTAGAAAAATTATTTAAAGTAGGATTTATAAGGGCCATTGATTATGCACAATGGATCTCAAATATAGTACCAGTATCAAAATTAGACAAATCCATTAGAATCTACATAGATTTTAGAGACTTAAATTTGGCATGTCCTAAAGATGACTTCCCACTTCCAAGTATAGATGCCATTCTGGACTTAACAGTAGGACACTCTATTTTTTTGCTCATGGATGGATTTAGCGGATGTAACCAAATAAAGATAGCACTAGAAGACCAAGATAAGACAGCTTTTACATGTGCATGGGGTACTTTTTGCTGGAATGTCATGCCTTTTGGTTTGAAGAATGTCAGACCGAACTATCAACGAGCAATGACCACAATATTTCATGATATGATGCATAAGTTCATGGAGGACTATGTGGACAACATATTAGCAAAATCTCACTCAAGAAAAGAGCACCTACCAATTTTGGCAAAAAAATTTGAAAGGTTAGAGCAATTCAAAGTAAGGCTTAACCCAAAAAAGTGTGCATTTGGAGTCCAATCCGGCAAACTACTAGGCTACATTGTATCTGCAAAGGGAATAGAGGTGGATCCCACTAAAGTGAAGGCTATTATGGAAATGGAAGCACCTAAAAACATTATTCAAATGAGGTCTTTACAAGGAAGGATACAATCCATCAAAAGATTTATCTCCCAATTAGCAGAAAAATGTCATAATTTCACCCAACTTCTGCATAAAGATACAATTTTCAAATGGGATGAAAAGTGTGAAGAAGCCTTTAATCTATTGAAGAAATATCTCATGAACCCACCAATCTTGATGCCACCTATCACAGGCAAGCCCTTGATCCTATATATTTCAGCAACGGAGAATTCATTGGGGGCACTTTTAGCACAAGAAGATGAAACAGGAAAAGAAAAGGCAATTTACTACATAAGTATAACTCTAGTCAAATATGAGCTGAACTATACATTCATGGAAAGGGCATGCTTGGTCATGGTTTTTGCTTCACAAAAATTATGCCATTATATGCTATCCCACAAGATAAGGCTCATTTCCAAAATTGACCCTTTAAAATATCTACTTAGTAAAATAGCATTAAATGGAAGGCTAGCAAAGTGGGTTATGGTGCTAAGCAAATTTGACATCGAATATGTTGATAGAAAATCAATCAAAGGGAAATTCATTGTTGACTAGTTAGCAGAAGCACCACTTCAAGATGATCATCCCATTCAAGTGGAATTCCCTGATTCAGAGATTGTGAATGTTGAGGCAAAAACATGGCAACTATATTTTGATGGTTCATACACTCAACACGGGTCAGGAGCAGGCATACTTCTAATCACTCCTCAAGGATTTACTATTCCTAAGTCCTATAAATTGCTATTTTCATGTACCAATAATATAGTAGAATATGAAGCTTTCATCATTGGAATCAAGTTGGCACTAGAATGGAAAGTAATAGAATTAAAGGTGTATGGAGATTCACAATTAGTCATTAATCAAGTTAACAAAGAATATCAAACAAAGGATGACAAATTGGTACCCTACAAAAACATGGTGGAAAGTCTTAAGAATTATTTAATACTAATTACATTTGAGCAAGTGCCAAGAGAAAAGAACAAAGCAATGGATGTAATGGCAACTTTGGCTTCACTTCTACAAATGCCTGATCAAAGTGCCAGATATGAATTCCTAGTAGAAGAAGTGGATCAACCTGCATTTGACCCTACCCACCCTTATACAATTTTCTTGATAACTACAAATGAATCACCTTGGTATGGACCTATTTATACTTACTTAAAAGATCAAATCCTACCCATACACCAAACCAAGAATCAAAAGAAAAGTTTCATTTGCCAAGCTGCCTGATACACCATAATCTCTGAAACATTGTATCACAAAAGTTTAGACGGAATGCTCCTTAGATGTTTAGAAGAAGAGGAATCAAACATAGCCTTACAAGAAATCCATGAAGGAATTTGTGGATCACACTTGAACGGATTAACTCTAGCTAAGAAACTTCTTAGGATAGGATATTTTTGGCCTACAATGGAGAAAGATGCTTGTAACTTTGCCAAAACTTGTAGAAAGTGTCAATTCCATGGAAACTTGATACATGTGCCTGCATAAGAGCTTCATCTGATGACAACACCTTGGGCATTCTATCAATGGGGTCTAGACTCAATAGGCATGATTTATCCACCATCCTCAAATGGTCATAAATTCATCATCACAATAATGAAGTACTTTACTAAGTGGGTGGAAGATGTACCATTATCAACTACAAAGGGAAAATAGATATCTTTGTTTATCCTCAATCACATTATTTGTAGATATGGCATACCTCATGCCATCATAATGGATAATGCAAAACATTTCAAAAACAAATACCTAAAGTAATTATGCACCAAGTTTCACATAATTCATCATTCTTCTTCAATCTATTACCCCCAAGGTAATGGACAAGCCGAGGAAACAAATAAAAACATTTTGAAGATACTGAAGAGAATGGTGGAAAATTCAGGTAGAGATTGGCACATCAAAATAAACCCGACCTTATGGGCCTATAGAACAAGCATAAGAACACCAATAGGAGCTACACCTTTTTCTTTAGTCTTTGGAACAAAAGCAGTTTTGCCTTTGGAGGTAGAAGTCCCATCTTTGAGGGTATCTCTTCATGGCTTGATAAGTGAGAAAGACTATAGGGTTGCTAGATTGCAAGAACTAGAACTCCTAGATGACAAACAAAAGCAAGCATTTGATCATTTGAACGTGTACCAAAATAGAATGTCAAGGACTTATAATAAGCACATCAAGTCAAGAACATTTCAAATAGGTGACCTAGTTTTGCGAGAAAATCCCAAAAATCAAGCAAAAAGGGAAAAGAAAGGAAAATGGGAGGCAAACTAGTTAGGACCATTTATCATCATTGAAAATTTTGGGACTGGCACATACAAATTAGCAGATTGTGATGGAGAAGAGCTACAAGAACCTATTAATAGCATACATCTAAAAAGGTTCTATACATGAGGTAGAGGAAGGATTATAAAGAGTATCAAATGGAAGGCATCATATTTATTGTATATAGTCAAAATAGATCTGGAAAATATCAAAAAAATTGAAAAGCAGAAAAGAACAAACAAATTGAAAAGCAGAAAAGATCAAAAATAGTGGAAAATTGAGCATGAAGAAAGAAAAAACATTCATATATGATCCTCAAAAAGATGTTGTCTTGGTGAAAACCTAGCAAATAGGCACCTTGATGATATGAAAAAAAAAATGAAAAAGAGAATGAAAAAAAAAAAAAAAAGAGAAAAAGTACCTTGGTGAAAACTTAGCAAATACGCACCTTGGTAACAAAAAAAAGAGAAAAGCTTTAAAAATAGAAAAAGAGCAAGATATATTCAATCAGTGAAAACCTGGTAACTAGGTGCCATTGAAATTCCAATTCATTCACATGCCTAGAAGGTCACCTTGTAAATATTGCATTCGCCAGCATTTGTATATATTGCATAATAAAACCCCACAGTTGCATTTGCAAGTACCTCAAGATTTTGGTCACCTAATCTGCAAATTGTCCTAAGGCCCACAAATGAAATTATCTCAAACTAGGGGCTAAAGGATAAAGGATAAAGGACTCATCAAAGCAA
This sequence comes from Chamaecyparis obtusa, assembly GCA_027943335.1. Classification (NCBI taxonomy): domain Eukaryota; kingdom Viridiplantae; phylum Streptophyta; class Pinopsida; order Cupressales; family Cupressaceae; genus Chamaecyparis; species Chamaecyparis obtusa. The sequence goes on from BSBK01011727.1 coordinate 223,985, forward strand.
GCTTTATTCAATCATGGAATCAATTCATCAAATTTGAAAGAGGAACACTTAATCAAATCTACATTCTAATCCAATTTGAGCCAAAACGCAAAATTTGATCCAAGATCTTACATGACCTTATCTTTATCAAGATTAAAAGTATGAAATGGATGGAACTACACTTGAAATATGGATTTGAAAAAAATTGCAAGAAATTTTTCTAAGTGTTGACTTAATTGATGAAATCATGTCTTTCTAGCAAATTGATGAAAGTTTTAGACTAGACAAGCTATGATGAAAGGATGATATTTTTTGTTGATTTCTGAATGACTATCTTAAAATCAAAGTTTTAAATCATGTATTATTTTTCTAAGGACATTATCATCAAAGAATCATCAAGGACTTGTACATAGGATAAAACTAATATTTATGCTTGTTTACGCAAAAGGATACCTTGGTTATTTTGATCTTCAATATCATAATACCAAAATCCACTTGCAACATAGAATCTGACAAAATTAGTATTCACACTCTCATGATTGGCTTCAATTAGTGATAGTCATACCAAAGAGAGAAGGGAAAGCAAAGAAAGAGGTGCAAAAAGTATTCATATCATCATAGTTGAACTAGTGATGATTGTACTAAAACAGGATCCAAAAATGCTCAATGATGATTATAAGCTCCAAATTTTGAATAATGACAGTTAGCTGCATACATCTTAGATTAAGTACATTGTATTTTTTTTTCCTTTCTTAGCTTAAATTTCAAGAGGAAAATGAAAAGGGGGTGTACTCAAATGAAAAAAATCAAAGAATCATCACAAACACCTATATAAGATTGAGTGTGTTGGAAATCAAAAACAAAGTGCATTTCATTAGTTCACTTGCATTAAGGTCATTTTTAAGTTGCATTAAGTCATCTTCATTAAAAATTGCATTCATTTAAATGTGTCCAACATTTAAATCATTAAGTTTCATAATCATTAGATTGCATCTATAGCATCCACCTAGATTGCATTAAGTTCATTAAAGTTCATTAACATTAGATTGCGTTCATCTCATTCTAAAATATCAATTCATTAAGTGCATTGCATTAAGTTAGTTAATCATTATTTACATACATTAGGATAATTCAACATTAAATGCATATCATCCATGATATAATCATCCATGTTCCATATATCATTAATCATTAAAAGATCATTGCATTATTATATAGATCTATCACATTTACATATCAAGTGAAAAACATTCATAGATTCATCACATTTGCATATTAAAAAGAAAGAGATACATTAGAGCCAATATTCATTATCCATCTAACATCACATATATCCATTGCATACATTTATCAATACCATAAATCATTAAAATAACATCACATTCATTTAGTCTATGTCATACATAAAACAATCATTAAAAGCATCATTAGGACATATACATACATTTGAAAAATTGCATTCTGAAAAGCATAAAACAAAGCATATAGGAGATAGAATCATATAGAACTACATATCATGCAAAACACTTGAAAAAGAGATCCAACACATGATGATATCATCTATAATGAAATCTATCAAAGAGAGTATCAAAGTCCATGGTAACATCATCATAAAATCAACAAGATATCAAAGTCCAAATGAATAATCATCAAAGCAATATCCAAATATCAATGTTCATCAACTATCAAAGTATTAGCACAAGCAACATCAATCAATCAAAAATGAAACAACAAGAAGTCAATGTCTTGATCATAATAATAGAAAGGAGATCGTATATCATCAAAGTATAAGTGAAACAATGGAAAGATCTCAGAGAATAGATCAACTGATGAAGTCACCAGTACCATCGGTACAATCAGGACCATTGGGACCATTAGGACCAGGAGCACTATCTGGAGGCTGACTAGAACTAGCTTGTAAACCATGCTGACTCATATCATCCATGAAAGTCTACATCATAGCCAAAATCTGAGTCTGTAGAGATGCAACATCTAATGCTGATGTTGATGTTGTGGTAGGAGTCTGTGTCGTAGAAGACTAAGGAGGAGGAACAAAATTAGATGGCATAGAAGAAGATCGATAACCCAAAGATGGAATAAAATGAGAAGATGATGGACATGAAGATGATGAAGGCATAGAAATTGAAACAGAAGAAGTAGAAGAAGCTACTTGAACCAGAGGAACAATCAGAGGAATAACCTGCTGAGCAAGAGGACCCTATGCCAGATCAAGTAGTACATGTGCAATATCTACATCCATCTCCCTCTGGTGCCTAGCCCTAGGCCTATCTACTAGATCTTTGGCCACCTAATGTAAAATTCTATCAACCCATCAACCTCTCACCTAATCACCACCCCTAGGAGGAATCAGAGCAGCAGCTATCACTAGCATCTGCACTCTACCTTGTCTAGCTCCTTGACGACCCCTTCATCCAAATCATCCCCTAATCCTATGACCACCACCTCCATCATCATCTCCATCATCATCATCATCACCACCATCTCCACCACCACCATCACCATCTCCACCACCACTATCATCCCCATCTGATAACTCATCAATAGTGGGAATCCTCTCCATAGGATCTGTAAATCTAGGAAAAGGGTACCGATGTAGCCAAGTGTCATAATCATCTATGATACCTACATCTACAATATGTCCTCTCATAGAATAGGGAAGATACAAAAGGTCTTGACTCTCCCTCATAGCAATACCAAAATCAACACAAGGGCCCCATAATGATCTATCTACCTGAACACGGGCATACATCACCACTCCCTATGGCATACACTATATACACCCATACTGATGCAATACCCTACGAAAGTAGAATCTCTCTATAACAAAAGCAGACCGTCTAATCATCCAGCAAGGAAAAAATGTATAAGATAGCTCAGAGTCATCCTCCATCCAAGACTCACAATCGAGATAGGGCCTCTAGACAACTGTATCCATATCATTAATCCTACATCATTAGTAATCTATCTTACCCATATAGGTTTGGATAATGATACCCTCGTACATCCAAGAAAAAGGCCAACTTGGCTAATGATCTCATGTTGTAACAAGATGTGTCACTTGGATATGCTCCTAGGTCCAAATCTGTAATAAGATAGCTCCAGTAATCAAAGTGGTACAGTGTCTATACATAACTATGTGCAACTCATGATATAACTAAGCCAACACACAAGAACCCCAATCAAACTGACAAGGCTCTACCATCAAGTCCTCCAGAATGGGACCCTAGCCAACAGCAAATCCATGCCCACGTCTATTAGGAAGAAGGAAACCTCCAATCAGAGTACCAAGAACAGCTGGTAAAACAAGGAATGAAACAAACTAAGCCCAGTGGATGTGAGCATCACCGATAGTAGGGTCTCCAAAGACTCATTGACATGTTGAGCCATCATAAACAAAATCATAATAGACAAGCTCTCCTCGAGTAGGAAACTGTAGAATGCGATATGCATCCTCTAGTGTAATCATCATCTCCCCCATGGGAAGATGAAAGGTGTTATGGTCTAAGTGCCAATGCTCATCCATAGTAGTGATAAGGCCCTGATTCACTCAGAATCGAGGAAGATAAAGGAGGAAGGACAAGCCACAAAGACTAATATGCCGATGATCAGTAGCACTCAAGTCTAGGATCATACTCCATGACAAAGGATACGCACCATGGATACATAAGGACCCAAGATCCTCCTACAAAAAGCAAGTTCAAACACATCAGAATTGAAAACAGAAATTATTTGGACCATCCTAAGTCAATCAAAATTTATAAACCTATCAAACCACAATCAAATTTCATGTTTCTACTCAGATAGAACAGAAATTTTATCATCACCCATCATCTAAATCTAGATTGATGAATGATATTCCAATTATAACTGACTCATATTGACTATTACAACTTGCTAAGGACGTCAAGTTTGGGAACTTCACCTATCAACTGATTGACAACGTCGAAGAAAATCAAAAAGTGGACTTGAACAAAATTCAAAAATTTTGCAGAGTGAAAGCACTATTTCATGGTATAAAAGCGTAAAAATTCAAAAGCCCTACTTAAATTGGTAAAAGTGCTTGTTAATTGATTAAAAGCAGGAAAATAATCAAAAGCGCTCAAAAACATAGCGGAAGCACTCTTTAAAGGTGTAAAAGCACAAATATGATTAAAAGTGCACCTATACATTGTAAAAGTGGAAAAGGGCAAAAATTTGGCGAGCAAAAGCGCACAACCGGGTCATGAAAGTGCACTTTCACATCGTGGAAGCACCACTTGGAGGTCAAAAGTGCCATTTAATTAAGTAAAAGCGCACTTTTAGAAGAAAAAAAATGGAAAAAAAGGGTTGTTTACCAAGAAAAATTTGGAAAAATTGAAATTAAATGCGTAAACGAAAAAAGTGAAGAGGTATACAAACTCACCGGAGGTCCTGAGCCAAGAAGACACTGATAGTGGCAGCATTTCTTGAACCGATGCTTGCGAATGGGGACAGACATCATGAAAAGTCAACAGCGGCAGAGAGACTAAAAGTGAAAAGTGGAGATAAAAATGAATAGTGAAAAAGGGATTTTGAACCCTTTATATAGCTTTTTGACTTAAAGAGAGGTAATTTTGACCTAAGAAAGGACAATTTCACTAAAATTGACCCAGGAACTTGAACTTTTTCATCAAACCAGTCAAAATAGGGGCATTTGAAATCAAACAAACCTAACAGCAAAATCAAAAATGAAAATAAAATTCATGAAAAAGTAAATTAAATCAACATAAAATAACCAACATCATAGAGATTATCAAATTTTATTTCATTTCTGAGGGGGCATACCATTGGATAAATCAACATCAGTAGTATCATCATTGAAACAGGAGATCGATCATCAAAACAAAGTGAAAGCTTTTATTAGGAAATTTTTTGTAATCAATCAAATGGGGCATCGCATCAAAATTAATCCTCAAATCAGGTATTGCATCAAAATATTTCATCAAAATCAAACATCGTATCAAGGATTCATCATCAAGACAACCATCAAAATTAAACATCATATTAGAACGATCATCAGAACTGCATCAAGAGTATCAAATCAATCAAAATTTGCATCAATCTTGTATCAAAAATCAAGAATCGGCCATCGAAAGACATCAAACGAACATCAAAGATCAACCATCAATGAATCAGGACCTATCATCAGTAAGATCAAAGTATTCTTTGAATCGACATGCTTCGCACGTCAACTCAAAGAGGGGCATTTGTAATCACCTAAAAATGGACAAAGACAATTAAAAGATAAATCAAGTCAAGTCAAAACAAATTCAGGACAAAATTGAAGTAATTGAATCACAATGCATAATTAGCCAATCAAAATTAAAATCAAGTCTTAATTCAAGATAAATCAAAATTGAGAGTGTTTTAATCAAATGCAATCAAATCAAAGTGCAATTAAATCAATTAATTGTAGTCTTGGATTAAATCAAATTCAACCCATTCAAGGGGTACATGGATAAACAAATGAATTAAATCAATTAATAAATCTTAATTTCCCTCAACAACCACAAAGGAAGGAAATTCAATCAGCCAATAGGATTTGAGAGAAGGCATTCACATGGATGATTCCAAATTCAATCTCAATCACTCAAAGTGAAAGATAATTTTGTCCATTGATCGTGTCTACTTGTCCCAAGCTTTGAGGACACAAACTTTGCATTGTCTTCAAAGGGTGGAACCAAAGACTCGACCAATGCTTAATCACGATCAACTACACTACACCCCCTACCATTGGGAAAATATATAAAAGGAAGACCAAAATCCTCATAATTGATAACCACACATCTTAGAATTGCATCAAACCTCTTGCATTTTATAGCTAGAAAGGCATTTTAAGATCTTAATTAGCATTCAATTTGATCTAATTGATAGCTTTAGCTTAATCTTTATCATTTCTCATTCTAGGACTATCATTAATGGTAGCTTGCTAAGAGATTCTATTAACACTCTTAGATAGAGAGCCATAGGATGCTCAATTGATCTTAAAATTGCTAAATAGTTGCTATATTGTGGTTTATTTAGTTTCTATTTCATTTGTTGTCAATACTAATCCTATAAAGATACTATTTCTAGTATACAAACCCTATTGATGGTACTATAGGATGTGGATCTAGTGCACTTTTTGAGACTTTATGATTGTTCCTCATTATTGCACCTCTTGCTCATGTTTCTACATGCTTGATTATGATTGCATTAATGGGGTACCATGGCATGATGGGTCATTATTGTGGATGCATCATTTGGAAATGATGTCATAGCAACATCAGATGGAATAGAAATATTTGATGTTGTTGTTGCATTGTTTGGATGATGCAGCCATAGCAGTGACTCATTAGATGTTCATTTTCTCCATTAAGACTTATGTATTCCCACTTGATATTTCCATGACACATGATTGTAGAGGAGCTTGTAAAAGGTAGCCACTTACTTTTTTTTTCTCCATGCTCATTCTGGTTGTCCTCTTTAATGCATTGGCACCTTTTGCAGTTTGATTGTACTCTTATGCTTTCTGTATTATTCTATCTTTATGAATCTTGAATGTTCTATGGCCACTACTTTTTCACTAATTATTTCCCTTTCTTAGATCAGTGCTCCTCCTTGAGGCTATAAGGGTAACTAGAAACTTTATGGAAATAGAGCTTCTGATTACCGTGACAGGTCTGATGTAGGGTACTAGGAGGGCCTATCACTTGATGATGGGTGCTCTTGGCATGTGATGTGGGTTTTGTCAAGGAGCTTTGAGGGCTTCTTGAAAGGGCCCACATCATAGGGAAACATCATTCATTATATTCTAGTACTTTAATACTACTATTGTCTAGACAATAGTGACCCTTGAGGATGCCACCTTTATAGGAAAGACCATCCTCTCAGGACCGCTATTATCTGAAAGAGGGAAAAAAACATTGTCATAGCTTCTTTTGTACCTGCACATGGAACAAACAAGTTAGTGAAAACATGCTATCTTTTTTCCTTTCTGCAGTATTTTTCTGAGTGCACATGTCTTGTAACTGTTACCCAAAATTTCCCGTTCGATACAATTTTGGCCACAGGCTGGGCTCTATCCAGCAATTTCCATTAAACCATGTTAAACACCTTGATAAATTTTTATGGTTTTGTGCCTTTTCCTCTGTTCTCTACAATTATTTAACTCCCTAGTCTGATAAGTCATTTAAATTTGAAAATATGACCGTTGGTGCCAAAAAACCCTAAAAACCCTATGGCCTATTCTAATTTGCTGTTACTTTTTTGGGCCACTTAAGTCTCCATTTCCCATGTGTGCTTTATACTCTAAGGCTAGTCGCAAGATCTCTAAAGCCCGATGGAATATTCTCTTATATCTCCTAATCCTGTGACTACCTTATATCTCTTAATCTCCCGATCAGATGGAATATTCCCTTTCTATCCCATGACTCAGTGATTTCACTTCAATCGCCCAATCTCTAGATGTAACTCAAGGGTTAGAATTTTATCTAGTGACCTCATGAATACAGTGCTCACATGATCTCCAAACTTGACTGAGGTTAAGAAAATCCTTCAGTGAACTAGTGAATACATAGTCATGAGATCTCTTATTCCTAGTGGTTAAGCTCTTAACATCCAGCGATCTGGTGAGCGGTTACTGTTACATTTGGCGGTCTCAATTTTGAGGTGAGTTAAGGTTCGAGCATGATCGACGGCTATCTTTATACCACTCAAATAAGATGCATGATGTTTAAGGCTACGGTATAGCGACAACTATCTGATGAAAGGTTAAGATAGGGTGGGCCATTATCAGAATAGCTGGCAGTTGTCAGAGCTGAGGAGGCAGTCAAAAGCAAATAACATAGTGAGACTTGGCAGGGCGGGCCCAGTTTTTCAAAGATGCAGTCACTAAGTCTCCAATTTTTGAGGTGGTTAAGACATTATTTAGTGACTAAGCGACTATGTGTTCATGAGATCTCTTATTCCTAGTAGTCAAGTCCTTAGCATCCAGCGATCTAGCGAGTGGTTATCTTATCTCTAGCAGTCTCAGCTCTGAAGAAGTTAAAGTGTGGGCATGATCTATGGTTTTCATTATACCACTGAGGAAATGTGCTTGAGGGTTAGTATCGTGGTATAAAAATGACTATCGATCTTCCTTACAATGCAGTGCTCCTGTCAGGTGGGTCCTATGCTAGATAATCTAAGGTGTCTGTAAGTCAAGCAGTAGTGTGATGACAAGTGGCAAGATGGGCCCAAGTTTGTAGCTCAGTCAGGTGATCACCCAATGAAAAGGACAATATTCTTTTGCATTCAGCGACTATGAGATTTCTCTTCAGTCAGGCAATCACTCAATTGGAAGGAATATTCTAAAGACCTCAAGTGATTGAGTGACTATCAAAGTGGGATCAGTGCTTGTCACTTAATCGCCAGAACAAGCCAGAGTTAATGAAAAGTTCAAGAGATTCAGTGACTAAAGGGAAAGGAGAACCTGATATGAAAGACTCAGTCACGTATTCACCAGATGAGTTAGGGTTAAGAACAGAAGCGGTGCTCGGGTAAAATGGAAAGATCTACGGCCATGTTTTAACATGAGATCAAGTTTAAATATCAGTCATTGATAAAGAAAATTATGGCGCCACCTATGACCATTATATTCTTTTAAATTCAAATATCTGAAGTACCAAATTTAAATAGTTATGGCAAGCCTGAGTTGTAGAGAGGTAGATGGATCAAGGCGGCTTGTCTGCAGGCAGATGTAGTGATGAAATGGACATGCAGGTATAGAGATCTTATTAGCCAAGATATTTCAGTAATGCATTTATGGTCAGACTTGACAGAGTTAGGATTTCTATTATTCTATGAAAATCTATGTAACCCTAATTAGATTTTTTGCTCTTGCCTGTGTGCAAAAGGAGATGTATATATTAGTTTTTTGGAGTTTTTAGAGCTTAGAGTTTACATTTTGTAAAAAGAGTTCTTCTTTCTTAGGAGCTATCTATGGCATTTTTTCTACCCTTTGGCTCTTACAGACTGTAACCTTTCATTGAAATCTCAGATTCAATAGAGGCTATCCGTGGTAATTATTCTGCCCTCTGGTCTTTCCCTTGTCTGTATTTCTCTTATTGAATATAATATACTAGCTTTATTGGAGAAATCTTGGAGTTCCAGGGCCCTTCTTTCTTTCATCTTATTTGTGTACTACTATGTCTGATTTGATTTGAGTGAGTTTGTTGGTATACTTCAACCCCCTATCATTCTATCTCATTCATGTGCCCTTTTGTTGAAGAGAACGTTTGCTTGCAGGTCACAGTCTGTGTCTTTTGTTCAGACCCCTCTGTGAAACACTTATGCAAGCCTGTTTAGAAAGATTGTGTTCTATTAGATCTACGAGCTTTCATGCTAGTTTGGTCGGTGTATTTTGTTCATTTCTTTTCGGTGTATCACCTAGTAGGATAGTTTGCTTTCAGTTATTTCTCTTTCATGCATTCCTTCTATCCCTTTTCCCTCAAGAGTTTACTTTCCTGTCAAAAAAAAAAAATTAAGGTGATTATCCAAGAGACACCAGCTTAGAACTTGGAGGTCTCATCTTAGTTAGCATAGGTCCCACAACCTGGAGATGATTCCCATGTTATACTAGGTTATCAAGACCAAGAGAGCTTGAAACAAGGGTGCAAACGTAGTGTATAATAGTAACACGGTTTCCTTCTAGAGATGTATGGCTTGATTATGCACATGAATGACTTTAGATGAGGATATTTAATAGGATATCATGCATTTCTTAGATCCCTTGGATCTAACTCTCTCTCTTTTCTTCTTGCAGGTTCTGGATCAAGTAGGAACACACTGGAATCACACCCTTGTCATCCTTTTCTCATATCTTCAGGCAATGTCTGGTACCCTCACTATTTTATGCTCATCTATTCATGTATGTATATAGTCATCTTTATCTTTCTAGGAGTTGGATATGCTCATGGCCTATGTGAGCCTAGATTTTTTATTTTCACTCCTTTCCTTGTACAGTACATACAATCTTTTCAACATATATACATGTAGTCTTTAGATGTACAAGTTTTTTTCCCTTTACATGTATTTCACCTTATGAAATGAACACAAATTTAAGCAAGATCACTTAATAATGCAAAATAGGGCACTGTAGTCACTCATCTTAGTAATTAGGTTACCAATTGAAAAGAACATAGAAATATGGTAACATTGTCAACTTGAAAATAGTTTAATATCCTTTGTAATGGCCAAATATGGGGACAGTCAAAAAAGAAGTGGTTATTTTCAGTTCAAAGGTAGTTAGATGTAGTTTGGGTTAGTTTGGGAAGCACAAAAAAATTAAAAATCTATTGTCCCATGCCTTTAGGGTGTGTGGAAGGAAGGAGAACAAATTATAATGATAGAACAATATGTTTTGTAAATAGAAGAATCACGATTTCAGTAATTCGAGATGCAAAATCAGAGAATTTCGTGTTTGTTTTTCATTTTCCACTTCCTTTTTATTTTGGTAAGGTTCCATTGAGGATTCTTTGGTTTTTAAACAATCATTTCAAGCCATTTTGAAGGCCTAAGGATTTTATTTTGTTTCATTTCTATTGATTGTCTACACACAACATTGTAGGTGCTTATTTTGCACTAGTTTTGGTGTCAAGATGAGTGTTTAGACTCATTCCTCTTTATACCATCATTGTTTCTTGAGGAATGAGTCCCCAAACCTTGTATCATAACCTAACACATTTAAGAGAATGTAGGAATAGGATGGGAAAAGGTGCACATTGTGACTATCCCTAAGGACAATGTTGAAAGGTTTAAGGAAAATGTGTCATGGTTATAGTAGTTGTGAGCCAAAAAGTGTGGTCACTTCTATAAACCCTTATATCAAAGAAATCCAATGAATTTGGATTCTTATAAGGAAGCTTATAGCTTCCTATCCATAGTGTGCAAGAATCATGTAGATAAAGATGGTGGCTCTCAAATGAACCCAATAAGAAAGATCCCTACAAGGTGCACTATAGAATGGAAGATTCAAGTAGATATCAAGAAATGAGACTGAAAATATCCAAGATCTCCATAATGAATGAAAATTAAAAGTAATCTAAGATGAGATGTAAGAGATGGAAGATTAAGCTAAGATGAAATGCAAGAGTGTAAAGAAAGTAAATCTATGCTAACAAGATAAAAGATTACTATCCATGTTAATTAGACTAGATGAAATAAGCTAAATGCAAGAAAATAAACAATAAAGGTAAGCTAAATGATAATGCAATTCTTCAAGATGTAACATAAGATAAGATGCAAGAATGAGACAAGATACAAATATGTCAAGAATATTTCAAGAAAAAAATTTAAGTGCCCAGATTGAAAGAACGAGGAGAGAGTCTCCTTTTAAAGAAATTAGAAATGAGCAGATGGTCAAGATTAAGAGGAAAAAGAATGAGCAATGGTGGAGATTAAGTCTTGGTTGATCCATGTCCTCATGTCTTAAGAGGAAAAAAGAAAAAGCTAAGATTAAGAGGCAAAAAAATGAGTGGTTGAGATAAAGAGGCAAAAGCCTCCTTCAAAAGTCAAAAGATTCCATCTCATTGGAAAGTACACTTTAAGTGGAGGGATTTTCTTTTTCATTTTTATTTTTATTATTATTATTATTATTTAGAAAAGTGATTTTCATATGCACTTAGGATAAAGGGGTATGTTATTATTCAATTAAAAGGGAGCATGTTCTTTTAATTAAATAAACATAGAATAAAGTGGTCAAACTTTAGGATATAATCAAATAATTGATTAATTAATTAAGCAGGATTGATTTGATGCAAAGAAATGGTCTAATATTTTAATTTAATTTTTCATAAAGAGAGCTTATAGTTTACTAGACCAAAATTGTGTAATTAAATTTTCCCCTCTTTGAGTCAATGTGCGAGCGAGCACATTGAGTCAAAGAAAATAATGATAGGAAGACAATTGATATGAAGTGATGAACTATCTTGGGAGACACTATCTCTAAATGTGATAGAGAAAAGCACATCAAGGTAGCAAGAGTTTCAATGCACAGTTTGATGTGAAGTGATGAAATTAAATATTGAGACTGAGGTTGAAAGATAAGACAATACTAGAACTAATATGATGCGATGAGAAATGATATATCTAAGACCAGATTAAAGAAACTTGAAGAATCTCAACTTGATGTGAAGTGATGAAGTTGAGATGCCTCTAGTGATGATAGCATGGTCAATTTGCAGCTTTGAAAGATCAATGATAGATTATTTCTTCCCCCTCTGGATTGAAATCAAAATGAGGTTGAAGAGATATATAAATGAGATAAGTTTGATCAAATTGAGATTAGATAGGGTCCAAGATGACTGATGATCAATTCAGAGAGATTAGAAAATCATTTGGACAAAATTTGACCACTAAGCGATGAGAATTTGACCCAATTTGAATAAGTTTGACCATAAAGGTATAGCATTAGAATTAGGTCAAATCAAGCCATTATGAAGAAATATGATCAATTTTTTCCTCAAAGGATAAAAGGATAAGCCTCAAAAGAACGGAAAGATTTCAATTTCAAACCCAAAAATGAATCAAGGATGCTAAAAAAGGATGACCAAATTTGTCTAATAATGATGAGACGAAGACTCTCTCCTCACTCAATCCAAGATGCAAAGACTAAGATGCCACCAAGGATGAAAATGCAAGTGCAAAGCGCAAGGATCTTACTTGGTCCTTATTTTCATCATCAAACCTTATTAAGGGACATCGCAAGATCATACAACCATCACTAGTGCAAGTGCAACTATGAAGATATGAATATGATCTATATCTGATAGAATGTAGGAGACTAATGTATGCATCAAAGACATAAACATTAAGATGACTTAGGTTAAATTTAGAGTTAATGTTGTAATATTATACTAGCATCGAAGCATAAGCATCAAGATAACCATGAGCATGGTCTTGTGTAAAAAAAAAACAATGCAGATAGTCAGGGACATAGTTAAAACTCACCTAAGTGTTCAAATGAATCAAGTTGAGGTATATGTGGCATTCCAATCGTGATGGAGGAATTTATCATAGACACCTAACGCATCAAACATATAGGATCATCAAAACCACACCCACAAGTAGAAGACAAAGAAAATATGCCCCGTGCCCCCAGTCCTCTAGTCAAGTGACATCTCAGAGAGACTAAGGAGGGAACATAAACAAAAATCATCAATAATAGATAGCATTCAAATAAAATATCATTAAGCATAGCTCATTCATTTCAGTTTAAGCATAGTGTAAAGATTGTCACTGATATTTCTAAGACTTGTGCCTGCAAGTGCAATAGAAATATATGACTTGGACTACTAACAAGGTGTCAGTTCAAGATAATCTATCCAACAAGTGTTGACAAACACTTGATGTAAATATGGGGTAGTGTTTAGAAACACTAGTGTGTCTTAGAGATAGTGATGGAACGGAATTTTCCCCGAGTGAAACTTAGACAGAGATCAGTTCTAGACCATAGAGACAAGTGTTGTGAAAGTCAACTGGTTCATGGCCAAAGCCACAAGCTGATATATGGAGCACAAAGGTACAATTAGTGCCTATTTCTAGGTTTTCAGCACTTGGACGGACTATTTTTGCTACCATGATGCTTGTTTCTAGGTTTTTGCCACGGCACTTTTTTCTTATTTTTTAGATTTTTCATTTTTTATTTTTTTTGATACATCAAAGCAATTGTTTGCCAAGTTTTCACTAAGATGATCATTTTTTCAGGACTTTTTATGGTTTTTAGGATTTTTTTCAGGACCATATATCAATTTTTTTTAATTTTTTCAGGATTATATTATTTTTTTTAAAAAATTTCAGGATCATTTGCTATGTACAAGAAATTTGGATGAAGAGAATGTCATGCATAGAACTTCTTCAGGTGGAGAGTATTGATAGGCTCAATGATTTTTTCTCCCTTTGGGGTTGAGAGCTAATAAGAACCGGATCCAAAGGCAGCTATAATTATATAAGGATCTAGGTAGTTAGGTTCAAACTTTCCTTTTTGTTCATGGTTTTGTTGATTATTAGGATTCTCTCTTAAAACAAGATCACCAACATCAAAAGCTCTATGGTGTAGTTTATTTTTGTATCTTTTTGGCATGTTCTTTTATGATATACTCTCATGTGATCAAACGCGGCTTTTCTACATTCATCTAGTAGTTCTAGTTCTTGGATGCTTGATATGCGATAGTCTTTATTTGTTACAAGCCCTTTTAGGGAGAATCTAAGTGAAGGTATTTCTACCTTGATAGGTAAGATAGATTCAACCCCATAGACAAGGGAAAAAGGTGTAGCTCTCATTGGTGTGTGTATGTTTTTTCTATAAGCCCATAAAGAAGGATTGGTTTGAAGATGTCAATCCCTTGCAGACTTACTAACAGTCTTGTGCAAGATTTTCATAATAGTCTTATTTGATTCTTCATCTTGTCCATTTCCTTGAGGATAATAGATGGATAATAGAGAGAGAGAGAGAGAGAAGGTGTTAGAATAACTGAGATGGGGTTGAATTAGTTATCCACAGTCCCAAATACAAAATGTATATCACAAAACAAATTCAACTAATTTTGTAGCTCGGTAAACATAAAATACTAATCTGTCTGTGCTTTTACCGATTACCAGTTAATTGTTCATAGTGATTACTGACCAAATCAAATATGCAATATGTAAAATATGATATCCAAAAAATCACCACATAAACACATAACACAAGATATTTAACATGGAAACCCTGCAAAGGGAAAAACCACTTGGGACCGGTAACCCAAAAACTTTTCACTCTTCTAAAGTGAGCTCAGTGAAGAGCCAACCCTGTTAAAGGTTACAAAACACACTGTAAGGTGTGACCTTGTTAGAGGATTTAACAATAAAAGTTATCATCCAACCAACATTCATTATGGGGTTGACAGGATAAAAATGTACATTCTATGAATGACATAATAAGACTTTCAAGTCCACTTGGTTAAGATATTTTATCTGATTACAATGGTTAAACTATAACAGTAGGTGATCTAATTACAATGCAACTTGATTTGTAGATATTTAGATCTATACTAAGTCCATACAATCCTCTGATCAATATTTCATATTTAGTTCATCAACATTGAATAACTTACTATCCCTCGGTAAAGCTTTCTGACACTCGATACTATTATGTAGTTTGGTTCTTCTTCAACCAGTATGATCAGGCATGCATGAACCTTTTTCACATGATATCTCTGCAGTCTCCTTCTTCTGGCATTAGTTTCACTGTGAAACCCTGGTCTCTTAAATAGACAAGTAAACTATTTTCTTTTCATCCATCATATTTTTTTGCTTAATCTCCTTCATTGATTTTGTCGCTTAAACCTTCCTCGGCTGATGTGTCAGTAACACATTTCAATTCTATCCTTTAGATCTTCTTCAAATTGTGTTAGTCATAGATCTTACAACAAACTTTATCTTTCCTCCTCATAATCATACACTTTACAGCTCATCAATTTTGTTGGCTAAACTAATCATTTAGTTCTTTTGTCCATACTCGGTTAACAAAGAAATGCGTCGATGAACACAAGCTCGGTTGATATTTTCACTCTGTATACACTACACTGGCTTGGTGTATATTGGAATGCTTCATTAACTGACCACACTGCTTTGTAACATTTTCCTCCTATCTTCATAACAGATTAATGCAACATAATCAAGTCAACAATATGAAGTCATAGACTCATCAATAAGTTACCAAGAGTGTTCCTTATCCTTATCTATCATATCCATCTTCCTCCATGTAGATATCTTGGTTCATATTTTCTCTCCTTTCTACAGATGTCTAGATATTTGCAACTACCATGATAAGTACTCTCAAAACTAGTTGACATCAATGACAACATAAAGACTGATTCAATTATCTTATATAAAAATTTAGTGCTCAATGATCTCTAATCACTTGTTCTTCATCAATCAAGTTCTCAATCAGTTGTAGTTCATCAATCTATCCCTTTAGCATTGATGGAAACTCAAGCAATATGAAGTATACCATACACATACTAAACATGTATTTTACAACTCTGTAAGAAAATTTTGTAGCTCGTTAAGCTCTCCTTAGCTTAATATGTTTAATCACTATGTTACATGATAGCATTGCAAATGCAGACTTTCCTCTACAGATATGATCTTTCCATTTCTCAGATTCCTTCTGTTCTTAGCAACACAAATCTTCAAAACTCTCCCTGACTTTCTCAAATTGTCTCTCCCTTAGCCAGATGTTCCAGTAATCTCCTTGATTATCATATTGTTAATCTCTCCCATTAACAACAATGCCAAAGAAACACATAAACATATAGCTCTGTATTAGCCATGTGACTCTTTGTTGTTTGGTGCATACAATGTATCTATGTATCTCAGTATACCGATATACAAATCTCTATTCCTGAAATCTTTCACAACCTTAGACAAAACCCAAAGTGTGAACTATGTTGCATCAACATGAATGATCTTCTGATAAGATTAGGATGATGCAACCTCCACATCACATTAGTGACTGGTAGATAGGGGACGGACCCCAAGTCTATTCCTCAAATATTCAAAAGTTTCCTTCGGTAGAGGCTTGGTAAATATGTCAGCAAGTTGCTCTTTTGATGTAACATATTCCAATTGAACTTGCTTCTCCTATACTTGTTCTCTTAAGTAGTGATACTTAATAGAGATGTGCTTGGTCTTTGAGTGCATTATAGGATCTTTGAAATTTTTATTGCACTTGCGTTATCACAGTATATAATCATCAGCTCAGTGATTACCTCGTTCATCCCTTCCAACACTTGCTTGATGTAGGCAATGTTTGAACAATTTGTAGCAGTAGCAACATACTCTACTTCAGTAGTAGACTGAGAAATACAAGGTTTTTTCTTACTTGTCCAAGTAACCAGTCTTTCACCAAAGAAAAATGCTCCTCTGGTGGTACTTTTCTTGTCATCTATATTTCTAGCCCAATCTATGTCGGTGTAGACTCTTAGTTCAAACTTACCTTCCTTAGGATACCATAATCCATAGTCCTATGTTTTCTTTAGGTATCTTAAGATTCTTTTAGTTGCAATCATGTGTGACTCCTTTGGATTTGCATAAAATCTAGCAACAATTCCCACAGCATGTGCAATATCTAGTCTACTATGCATTACATACATCAACTTACCAATCATAGATCGGTATAGTGTCTAGTTCACCTCTGTAGTTTCATCATCTTTAGTCAATTTTCAGCCTGTGACCATTGGTGTTCCAACTATTTTAGCATCTACCATGCCAAATTTTCTTAGTACTTCCTTTATATACTTTGATTGTGTGATGAATATTCCATCATTCTGTTGAATAACCTACAAGCCTAGAAAGAAATTAATCTCTCCAAACATATACATTTCAAATTATTTGTGCATCTCATTAGAAAATTATTTATAGATATGATCTTGTCCTCCTAAAATAATATCATCCACAAATATTTCAGCAATCAAGATAGTATCATTAGTATCTCCTTTCATATACAGATTGTTGTTCTCACTAGTTCTAACAAAACCAATACTTAACAAATAAGTATGCAGCCTTTCATACCAGGTTCTAGGTGCTTTCTTTAAACCATATAAATCTTTATGTAGTCTACATAACATATCTTTCTTGTCTGGATCAACAAACCCTTCTGGTTGTTCGATGTAGACCTCCTCTTATAGTATCTCATTCAGAAATGCAGACTTAACATCCATTTGATAAACTTTAAACTTCTTATGTGCTACATATGCAAGTAACATTATGACTCCTTCTAGTCTAGAAAAAGGTGTAAAAGTCTCACCATAATCTATGCCTTCCTCCTGTGCATAACCCTTGCATACAAGTCTAGCCTTGTTTCTTGTAACCTCTCCATTTTCATTCAACTTGTTTCTAAAAATCCATTTAGTACCGATAACATTGTTATCTTTAGGCCTAGGTACTAAAGTCCATGTTTTTTTTTCTCTATCTATTCTATCTCTTCATTCATTTCATTTTCCCATTCTTCATTCTCTAATGCAACCTTAACATTTTTCGGTTCAAACTCACAAACTAAGCATGTACCTTGTCTCAACTTACTTCTTGTCATCATGCCATCTTTCTTGTTGCCAATTATTCGATTCTTGAGATGATGTCTTCTGAAAAATCTAGCCAGTACTTGATCTCTTCTTTGTTGTTCATCTTGTTCAGGTTCATGTGCTTGCTCGGTAGGTCCTTCCTGATCGTCAGTTTCTCTTTGTTGTTCCTCGATGTTGTTTTCTTGATGACCAGTTGACATAGTCTGCAGCTTCGGTAGGTGCTTTGGTTGTTCAATGTAAGTGAATCTACCATAATCTTATGGTTCCCTAGTTCTTTCTTCATTGTTCCTAGTATCAAATTCATCAACCCTGACATTAGTAATTTCAATCATTTTATTAGTAACTTTATTCAGACACTTATAGGCTTTGCTTTTAGTGGAATATCCAAGAAATATCCCTTCATCCCCTTTAGAGTCAAACTTTCCATTTCTTTCATCTTTCAGAATAAAACATTTGCTACCAAAAATTTTGAAGTAACTTACAATTGGTTTGTGACCAAACCATAACTCATAGGGTGTTTTATTTGTGTCCTTCAATTGTACTCTATTTAGAACATAAATAGTTGTGCTGACTACTTCTCTCCAGTATGTCTAAGCAACATTCTTCTACAACATCAGTGTCCTTGCACAATAAAAATTTGATCTATTCCTCCTTTCAGCAATCTCATTCTATTGAGGTGTTCTCGATGCAGAAATGTATCTTTTTATACCATGCTCATTACAATAGTTAGTAAATTCATCAGAAATAAATTCACCACCTCTGTTAGATCTCAAGCATTTCAGTTCTTTATTAGTTTATTTCTCTACCTTTTCTTTATACCATTTAAACATCTTAAATGCCTCTAATTTCTCTTTTAAAAACATCGCAGTCATTAATCTAGTGTAATCATCAACAAATAGAATGAAGTATCTATCTCCATAATAGCTCTATGTTCTCATGGGACCACATAGGTCAGTGTCAACTAGCTCCAAAATTCTCTTTGTTGAATAGTCTTTTCTCTTAAAACTATATTTTGTCATTTTACCTTTTTGACATTCATGACACATAACATGATCCAACTTTGCTAGGCTAGGCAGACCTCTAACCTTTTTCTTTCTACTAATTTTAATCATGTTATCAAAGTTTACATGACATAACCTTTTATGCCACAACCATGCATCCTCATTTTTCATTATTAAAAAGGAATACTTATCATTATCAAGATAAAATAAGTTACCTTTCATTTGTGCTCCTGTTCCAACAAGTTTTCCTCCATCATCAAATATCTTAACCTTTTTTCTCTCAAAAGCTACTTAGTGACCTGATTTGTTAAGTTGTACCACACTTAGTAGATTATAATTTAGTCCTTCTACCCAATAAGCATTATCACATTTGATTTTATCATTTATCAGTAAAGATCCCGTTCCTCTAACCATACAAGGTGTATCATTACCCATTTTTACAGATCCTCCATTATATTACTCAAGGTGATCAAATTTTTCTTCATCACTAGTCATGTGATGGGTACACCCACTATCAATGATCCATGTATCATTTTTATTAACCTTAAAAATGAGTGTTGTTTCTACATACTTTTCTTCTTCCTCAGAATCATCCTTCATAGCAACAAATACTACTTCTACATCATCATCAGAATCAGTATCAGTATCATTCTCTTCAGCAATGTAACATACCTTTTTGCCTTTATCATTTTTGTCTCAGTTATCTTTGTTGTAGTGTCGGTAACTTCTATTGTTTCTCCTTTTCATGCCCAGCAAGGGAACTGAGAAAGAGAACAAAGATTCTCTTTGTAAAAGAAAACCTAAGTAATGATTTATGAAATTTTTTGAATTTTTTTTTCTTTTAAGGAAGTATATAAACAAACCCTAGATTAACTTTGATTCCTCCAAGTTTCCCTTCTACTTAATGCACAATTCATTTAAGTCTATTTAGTGTACTAGTAACTTGATTTACTTCTTAAGAAAACTACATCACAACATTTGTAGATTCTTTATAAAGAAATACAAGGTACTTTCATTTTAATTTCCATTTAAATCCATCTACATTCCTAAGTATCCTTTATGAACAATATAACTTTTAAAGAAAATAGAATCATCTAAATCATTTGATACATTACAAATATTACATTTGATTTTCAATAGCTTTTCACTTAATCAACAATAATGAGAAATATACTACTTTCCTTGGAATGTTACAAAACTCTTTTCTTTTCAACATACATCATATACATAAATTTCACATCTCCCTTTTCCCTTTTCTTGAATCTACCCATTCCAAATACATCATTTTGAATTACATTCATCTCCTTTTGGGAGGTAACAATAATTTTGCATCATGAAAGATAAATACAAGTCTTCATTCTTCAAAACTGGAACACAATGCAAGTATGAATCCTTAAGCACTGCATCCGCAAAAGGTACCTCAATAAAAAGATTTACCACCCAACCATGTGGATACCTAAAAGGCCCACTCCCTCGTGCTAGTAGATAAACACCAAGGTCCACAAAGAAGGAATAGCTAGGCCATACCTAGGGTTGGGTAACCTTTCCCAAATAGCAAATAAAAAGAAGATCAAAGTAAAAATATTTTCCTAAAGGTTCTAAGGCTTGGTAGAAAATCTAAGAAACAACCTAAGTGAGTGTCATCACATAGCCCTCACCCCTTGGGTTGTCCTGGTACTAGCCACTCTGGGCCTCGGGCCCCAAGTAGGCACATGTAGAATCAAATGCTTTTCGTACAGACAAGCGTCATTCGATCTTACCTATGCATAAGTACCTTCTCCCACTCCCATCCATAGCCTTTACTAGCGCTAATGGCATGGGTGAGGCACATATTAATCTTTTTAGTGTTTGAACCCATTCCCATAAGTTTTAATTAAATTATCACTTGTTAAATAACTCTTCAATCGGTTATCTTGGTTCTAACCACTTAGGGCCCCGGCCCCGCGCTGAGAGCCACTCACTTGGTGTTGTTAGTTTTTCTACCCTTAACCCACACATCACAAATACATCATACATGTAGTAAAAACATGTCATAAACACATTTGAGAACTGTATCAAAGAATAGAAAATAATAAGATAGTTTAGGGATGTTTAGGAAAATTAGGAACGTTTAGGGAGGTCTAGAATAGTCTTGATCCTCCTAGACAATCATAAACCCTAATCCTACTTCGTACAACCATCCTAACCCTATTAAGGCATCTAAATGTACCATATAACCCTAAACCCTAATCTTGCTTCCTACACACATCCTAACCCTATTAAGGCATCTAAATGTACCATATAACCTCCACCAAACATGTAATGAACTTATATAAAGTTTATACAAAATTTCATATGCCAAAACATAATGCACCATAAAACCTCTCGTGCCTGAAATTTAACTAAGTCTGATTTTTTTGAAAAAAATTAAAATCTAGAAGTTGCATCTTAACTCCTAGGAAGCTGAAACCTATCCCAATCATCCAAAAAGGTACCTAATTCCTTTATACAAGTATAACTTAAAGTATAAGAACTTATACTTAAATGTTATACTTGTATAAATAAAAACCTAATTATTATACTACGAAAACTTAATTATTATACTTCTTGAACTTCAACCCTAATACAAATGCGACATCTAAACAATGCTAACCTCAAGAAAATGACATAGATAAAAACAATTGACTCGGGAAAATGACAGAGATCAAAACAGTTAACTCTGCCAAATGACAGAGATCAAAATAATTAACTTGGCCAAATGACACAAATCAAAACATTTAGCTCGGCCAAATGACAGAGATCAAAACAATTAAATAGGAATTCTATATCCCCTAATGCAAACATACGCAATTCAGAATTATGACAACAAATTACATTATGATAGCAATAAAAAAAAATGGCTAGCATAGCAACTTATAATTCTAAAAATGGCTAACAAAAATAATACAATAATGTGTAAACATTCAGCAATAATATAATAATATAGAATACAATAATGTATCAATGTTCTGCAATAATACAATAATACAGAATACAATAATGTATCAACGTTATGCAATAATACAATAATGCAATAATGTATAAACTTTCTGCAGTAATACAATGTTACAATAATGTATAAACGTTCTGCAAACAAAAACATATACAGAAGCATTCCAACAAATCTAACACCAGCATTCATACAATAAAAGAGATTTATCTCTCAGGATGGATTCCAACATGGAGTCCTGCGGAGACCGGTCGATGAAGAAGAATCTACTCCTCTCAAACTCTTCCAGCACTCCTTCAAATCCTTCGGAATGCAAACTCTAGCCTCTACCCAAATCAACAAATGCTACTCTTAGAGAATAATGAATTCTGTCCTCACAACTATAATTCCCTACAAATAAAAATACTCAACTATACAATATCTCTTCTTAAATCCAAATTCATATCCAACCCCCTCTCACACAGGAGATCCCTATGTATATAGATTGGGAAGTAGTTGCACAGGTAGTCCAACCAATGCAACTATCCACCGATTATCCGTTAATAATACGGTTTATAAAATCATTCCTGTAAAGGGATAAATAAATTTTAAATAGGACTTTAATCTATGTCTCCTAAATTTGAGGATGACAAAATAGACAATAATTATTTTAGGAATAGTTTCACTAACTTACTTACTATGGTAATTTACCAAAGTTATTACCCAAATATAAATATAACATAACCTTACCTTAGTATAATAATTTCCTTCACATAATTAATTTATTATATAATAATATATATATGTATTCATAGGCATATGTGTGCACCCATATGCTTATGGTACATATACCATAAGTAAGACACATTATTTTTAATATTACAAGTATTTAAATATTAGGAATATTATTATTTAAACCAAATACATTATAATTTAAACCCACTACTATATCCACAATTATAATCATGATCTTCCTATATATATTTATATACTACTATGATTAAAACATTTATTATTAATATTGCCTTAGACATTTTGTTATTATGAGTATTATAAAATAATACAATAAAATTCTTTATTATTATTGATATTAAAATCGCATGATTTAATCACATACTAACTTGTTCCTAACAAGATATGCTAGTACATAAGTAGCTGCTAATAAAGATAAATTACTAAATCATACCCTCAAATGAACAATAATTCACATCAATAATCTACAAACAAAATTGAACATACCATGAAGACAGTTAGAGTTATCATACTCAAAACCTCATTCTCAAAGAATGCAAAAGACAAGAACTAGCTACAAGATCCACAAAACCAATAAACTGAAAGGACACAGAAATACATCATCCACACAAGGGATTGACTCAGGAACTCCCCACCTAAAGGTAAAAGGATCAGAGGTAGAGTTCCTTCCTGTGGAACTTGGTGATATCTCCATAACAACAACAATGATTGATGATTTTGAGGGATCTCTCAGACCTATGAAGCCAGGTGGAGATGATACCCGATACCTACAATCCTGCATCACCAAGAAGAGATACATGTACACATGGATATACATAAAAATATGCAAACAGATGACCAAGATCGATACATCATGTGGATCTCAACTAAGTGATTAACTACGACTTCATCCTGAGTCATGAAAACACATCAGACACATATCCATGAAACATAAAACATCATGATAATGGTTATATTCAAATCCTTGGGTTAGCTCCATAAAACATATAAAGATAGATGGTTTTCTAATTTCATGAACATATAAATAATAACCATAAATGAGCATATCAATCATCTGATAAACATAACATCATCCACAAAACATAAATGTAAATGTATAGTTCTAACCATCATAATAGAATGTCCAAATCAAAAAAGTCCAAGTATCACCATAGGAGAGGGTATTACACTCCTCCCATAGCTTCCTTCACTAGATCGGTCCTTGTTTCTATCATCTTCTTTCCTGTTTGGGCATCTAGCAGCAATATGACCAACTTCTTTGCAGTTAAAACATGCTAAAGGTAATTTGCCCCTATATCTACCTTTACCTTTAGGTAATCTCTTGGCCATAAGAGCTTCAAGCTCATCAAGCTCATCATCAGTATTACTGTCATTATCATCATTATTGCTTCTACCACTAGACTTGCCGATCCATAGAGAAGTCATGAAAGCAAACTCAACAGGTGGTACAACACTATTATCATAGTTGTTTAGTTCAAAATTTGTTAGCTTACCAATCAAATTATCAAGAGTGAGAGTGTTTCCAAGTGCAAACCTCATTTCATGTATTGCAAATATTCTGATTGCATAAACAGGGAATAAGGTTCTAAGAATTTTTCTTACCACTGTATCTTCTTCAATGACACCATCATATCCTCTGATAGCATTGACTACCTCCTTTATTTGGTTTGTATACGACACTATACTTTCTCCTTATTTCATTTCCATATCATTGAATCTTCCTCTTAAACTTTCAACTCTGGCTCTCTTGATATTATCATCACCACTATAAACTTGGGCAAGTTTATCCCACATTTCCTTTGAAGTAACACAATCCTTAACATCTTCAAATTTGGCATTTGGTAGAGCAGCAAAAATCTCCATCATAGTAACATTATTCTCATGTCTATCTCTTAATTGATCAAGAGTCAAAGGTCCTGCAGGCAGTGCTAAGTAGCCATTATCCAATAGGGTGAGGGTAGAATTCCCAATCCCAGATATATGAAGTCTCATTCAGCTTTTCCATTTTGTAAAGTTATCCTTATTTAGCTTTGGCACTTCCCTCTTATACATTTTGTGATCTTTCTGCTGAAGTCCTTAAAACTCTATTCCAAGCAACCAATATGCTCTGATACCAATTGTTAGAATAACTGAGAGGGGGTTGAATCAATTATCCACAATCCCAAATACAAAATGTATATCACAAAACAAATTCAACTAATTATGTAGCTTGGTAAACATAAAATACTAATCTATCTGTGTTTTTACCTATTGATGGGCTTCTAAAATAGCCATCTTTCTCAGTGCTTTTTATCCTCTTTCTAGAACAAATTGATTGCACATAGACATGAATTTATGGTTTTAAGCATATGAACTTATGGTTTCTATGTATATGTTATATATGTGTGTGAACATAAGATGGAAATGTGGATACTTCTAAAGACATAATATTTGCTTAAATTAATGGATAGGAATGGTGAATATAATAGCTATACATGTTAATGGATGTTTCCTTGCCTAAGCTATGTTTTGGGTAGTTACCTCCTATAGCCATAGGATTTGCAAGAGTGATAATTAAGACTTACACCTTTTCCTACTATTGATGATGTGGATATATATGTATATGGTTGGATGTGTACACATTGATTGTTTTGCAGGAGTTGACTGTGGATATTTAAAGACCAACATATTGGCGTGGGAGTCATCAAAGCCAACCGTGGGTTGCAAAATCTTCGCAAGCAAGTCAATACTTTATGTTGCATGCAATGCACAGATTTAGTGTGCGCTATATTTTGAGATTATTCATGGTCAATAATGTTTCTATTGTGAAACTTTGAGTTGTAACCGATCCTCATTTATGAAGTGATCATAGATTTAGGAGATAGTTGTAGCTTCCTTTTAAATAATCGACTGTTGTGACTCTTTTGGAGTTAGTCAAACAAATTGGTTTTTAATAGAACTCTTGCATATTGTTTCAATCAAGTGTAATCATTTTATGGATGAATAGAATGTTCAGTTCAAGTTTTCATCTTTCATCTTGATTGTACTTCTCATTCACTCATTCAAGGGGGCCCAATTGATGAGTGAATTGTTCTGTTAGTGTAGAGTTCATTTTCCTATTCATTTATATGTATTAGAACTCTTTTGTTCCTACAGCTACTGATATCAAAATTAGTAGCATGTTCCTGCAGCACAGTCAGTTGGAATAGTTCCTAACTACAATTTCCTACTTTGATTAGAATACATTTGCTTACCATTTTTAGTATAGTTTTCTTGAAGCATAAGCATTTTAATTCCTTAGATAGACTTAGAAAGAGAAGGTTTGAAGCATATACTTTGCAAATTCCATTCCAAGTTTACGTCCCTGGTCAATAATTAAATGAGACCAAATAATTCATTTAGGAATCATTTGGGGTGTCCAATCCTGAAATAGGTAGTCCATTGCTCTAGGTTTCTGATACTATTATGTGGCCAAGCATTTTTGGCGCCACTATCGGGGATGGTGTTAATTCAAACTTATCCTTGTAGTTACATCCTTGGTTTTAATCTAGTACTTAAGTAAGCATTTTATGCATAGAAGGAGAGATCACCTTGGGAGATTTCTTCCCCGTAACTACCAAGGAGAACCATTTGATTTATTTAATCCTCAAGTTGAAGACTGCCAAAGTGAGAACGAAGAAGAAGAACCCTTTGAAAATCCATTTGTTGATGCTCATGAAGACATATCCTCTTCATCATCTGAGGAATCACTGCATTTGAATGACCTATTTGCTAAACCTGAATACCAAGACAACCCACTTGCTCTTATTATATATCAGCCACCACCACCAGGTCCTCCTCCCAGAATGGTTGCTCAGGCTCCCTTTCCTTTTCCTATACCTCAACAATAAGGTAACCAAAATTTAAAGAATATACCTACTATTGTGCTTCCAAAATTCTATGGCCTCCTTACAAAAGACCCTAAGACCTTTCTCTTTGAATTTGATATTTTTTGCCAGAGTTATGACTATACCACTGATTCCCACAAGTTGAAGTTTTTTCCATCAACTCTAAAAGAAGTTGCTTTGAGATGGTTCATGGGGTTAGGTGCTAATGTTGTAGTAGATTGGAATGCCATGCGCATTGTGTTTCTTTTGAAGTACAAAGAGTACTGTAGAGGTCAAGATTTGAAAGGTGATGACATTTTTAAAATGTCTCAAAAGGAGGATGAAATGTTGGAGGATTATGTATCCAGATTCATGTTCAACCTGCAGCATAATACACAGCACCAGCTAAATGAGGAATCTTAGAAACACATCTTCCTAAAGGGTGTGAATGATGGAAGTATTGAGGCTCTAGACCTAATGGCAGGAGGAGATATCACACAAAAAGGTTAGGCTAACATAAAGAATATATGTCAAAATTATTCAAGGGCCACTTTGAAGAAGGGTAGGGGACTTAGAGACCTACCACATAAGTCCAATGGTGGTTCAGGAGTATCCAAAATGGATCTGTCTAATTTTCTATCTGACTTCAAGCAAGACATCATTAATGACGTCACCACTTAGCTGGATAGTATGCAAGCGAGGAGGAAGAAGGAAGACTCAGATGCTGTGCTTGCTGAGTTATGTTCTCATTGTAGAGAAAAGAAGAGAAACAGTAAATGTAAGACAGTTGCATCTATGGACATCAACCCAATGCCCACCAAGTTCAAAGCCATAGATGAGGATAATGGAGAAGTTTTCTATGTTTCTCAAAGGCGTCCATGGGCTCAGAGACAAGGTATGCCTACGGACCCACTGAATAATTTTGGTTATAATAATAATAGCTATTGGCCAAACCAAAACCTCCAAAATTTTGCTCCTCAGGGTCAGAATTGGAATCACAACTAGTCCAATCAACAGACGTACTATAACCAAGCCTATCTGTAGCAACCACCATTTAACCCATACCAACAGCAGTATAACTCTTATCAACAACCGCAACAGAATAGCCAATGGCCACCTCATGGTAACTGGAAACCACAACCTCAGTGGGGACCCAATTAGCCTAATTAGCAACAAGCAATAATGCCCCCACCTCAGTAGCAAGCTATTATGTCACCACCTCCTATAGCAAATAGAAACCCTCAAAAGCCAACTCAACTTCCTGCTCAGCCAACTCCAAATCCTAATAATAAGCAACAAGCTTATTCCTTGCACGTAAATGATATCCATCTGAGATCAGGAACTACACTGCCTGCACCCAAGGAGCCAATAATAATTGAAGTTGATGATGCCGAGGACATACCCATGAACCAGCCTGTTGATGTTCCACCTATTGTTCAAATTGCACTAGTGCCTAAGAATCCTCCTTATCTACAAAGATTGTCTTAGACAGTTCCTCCAAAAGAAAATCTTGTAGCCACTAATTTGATTGATCAACTCAATAAAATGATAGTGTAGATTCCTTTGTTGGATGCCCTTAAAGAAATTCTAGTCTATACCAAAGCAATTAAAGAAGCCTATATCAAACAATTTGTAAGGAAAAAGAAAGACCCTCATAATGTCCATGACTTAGGCTAGCTCTTTGATCTCATGCCAAGAAAAGTTGTCATGCCTAAGTATTCAGATCTAGGAAGTCCAGTGGTAACCATTTACATTAATGATACCCAAATTTAGAATATTCTAATTGACTTGGGAGCATCAATCAATGTTATGACTAGGGAAGTTCTTCTAAAACTTAGTATCATTGGTTTGTGGGACACACCAATAATATTGCAGTTAGCTGATAATTCCATGGTCAAGCTCGATGGTATGGTTGAGGATATTGTTGTTACTTTGGATTCCTTAGATTACCCTTCAGATTTCATAGTGTTTTCACCCAAAGCCACCCTAGGAGGATATCCATTAATCTTAAGATGGCCTTGGCTAGCCACGGTTGATGCTTGTATTTCATGTCATTTAGGAAAGATGACTATATCAGATAGAATAAATACCAAGAATTAACTCTATATTCTCCAGCAAAACCCCAAAGTGAACTTGATCAAGTTGTCTGGCTAGACTTAGGAGATGCTACCCTTGAAGAAAATTTTGTGCAAAAAACTCATGGTCATCGAGAGGAATCCATTCACGGTATCACAAGAAGAAGATGATATACTAGCAGCAATCCTTACCAACCAATATGGTTCTAAGGAGTCATCTTGTGATGATCCAAATTGTTCCCTTCAAACAATATTGCCCAAGAAAACCACATCTCAGCTTCCTATAGCACCTGATTATCTTCACACCTTGCCACCCCATGAGATAAAGTCTCCATCCATAGAAAAAGTCCAGATGTTAGAAAAAGTTAAGAGAGTTGAAATTGTTTCAGGAAAGGAGCTGAATGTTAATAAAAACCTCATTGAATCTCATATGTCTAGTCTTCTCAAGCTTTTACAAGATAGTCAACAAGCCTTTGCATGGGATTACACTGACATGAAAGGGCTAGATCCCAAACTTTGTACTCGTAGAATATATATAAGCCCAGAATACAAGCCAGTAAGGCAAGCTCAAAGAAGAATTAACCCTGCTTTAAGAGACATAGTTAAGACTGAGTTGCAAAAGCTTCATAGTGCAGGTTTCATTTATCCTATTTCTAACAGTCGGTGGGTTTCTCCACTTGTAATTGTTCCAAAGAAAGGGGGAAAGTGGAGAGTCTGTGTTGACTATAGATAACTTAACAAAGCCACTAAGAAGGATCACTTTCCACTACCTTTCATTGACCAAGTGCTTGATAATCTTGCGGGTAAAAAGTACTTTTCATTTCTAGATGGCTTCAGTGGGTATAATCAGATACAAATATCACTAGAAGACCACAACAAGACAATGTTTACCTATCCTTGGGGAACCTTTTCTTATTTAGTCTTTCCATTTGGATTGTGTAATGCCCCTGCTACTTTCTAGAGAGTAGTGCTGGGTATTTTCTCTAACATTGCTGTTGATTGTGTTGAAATTCATATGGATGACTTTACAACTCATGGAACCACATTTAAAGAAGCACAAGCTAACTTGGAAAAGGTCCTTAAGAGATGTCAAGATTATAATCTCTATCTTAACAGTGAGAAGTGCTATATGATGATGGAGGAGGGAGTGGTCCTAGGACACTACCTTTCATCTTTTGGAATTCAGGTTGACCCTGCAAAAATTGTAGTTATCAACACACTTCCCACACCGGTTAAGCAAAAGGATGTCAAGAGTTTCCTTGGCCATGTTGGTTACTACAGAAGATTCATAAAAGGCTTTAGCCAACTTGCAGAACCATTATTTAACTTGTTGAAGAAAGAAGCTAAATTTGCATGGACAGAGGAATGTGAATCATCATTCTAGAAGTTGAAAGATGTTCTAACAACAACACCTATTCTCAGAGGACCTGATTGGAAGCTTCCATTCCATATCCACATAGATGCATCTGACTATGATATTGGAGTAGTTCTGGGATACAAGGAAGGTATTATTGAACATGCAATTTACTATATTAGTAAAAATTTGCAAGGAGCAGAATTAAATTATATTGTTACTGAAAAAGAGTTGTTAGTAGTTATTTATGCACTAAACAAATTTAGGCACTACATCACAAGCTATGAAGTATTTTTTTATACTGATCATTCAGCTATCAAGTGCTTAATGAATAAACCTACCATTAGTGGTAGATTAGCACGCTAGTTACTCCTCATGCAAGAATTTGATGTAAAGATAATAGACAAACCAGGAAAGGCTAATGTAGTGGCCGATTTCTTGTCATGACTACACATTCCAGATGATCCTACAGCAATTGATGATAGCTTCCCTGATGAGCACTTTTTTTCTATTGATTCTTTTAATCCATGGTATGCAAACTTAAAGCTAACTACCTTGCTACAGGGAGAACGCCACCTCACTTCTCTCCTAAATAGCACCATCTGTTGGTTGAGAAGAGTTTTAACTTCTCTTGGATATCAGCCTTCATGTTTTATACAGCACCAGACCAGGTCACAAGGTGATGTGTTCAAGAGGATGAAACTTATGACATCCTTTGAGCATGCCATGATGAGCCATGCGGAGGACATTTTTCCACAAAGAGGAAAGCCTACAAAATTTTAACAATCGGATACTATTGGCCTACTTTGCATAAGGATGTAGCAAAACATACTTGGCACTGTGATAGGTGCCAATGTATGGGATGTCCCACAAAGTTTGATAAAATGCCCCTGCAGCTACAGGTAGTTGTCGCACCCTTTGACAAGTGGGGTATTGACTTCTTTGGACCCATTGAGCCCTCTTCTCATGGGAAGTCTTACATCTTAGTATGTACTAATTATGCAACAAAATGGGTTGAAGCCAAAGCTATGAGACATGCCAAAGATCATAAATTTGCTAAGTTTCTTTATGAATGCATATTCACCATATTTGGAGTACCAAGGTAAATTGTCACAGATCAAGGGGCACAATTCACCTCTAACCTTATCATAGAGTTAATGCAGGAGTACATGGTGCGTCATGGAAAATCTTCACCCTATCATCCTCATTGGTAGATTAATGCAAGAGTACATGGTGTGTCATGGAAAATCTTCACCCTATCATCCTCAGGCCAATGGCCTGGCTGAAATCACAAACTGGGAGATAGAATCCATTCTCACTAAAATAGTGGTTTTGCATAAAAAGGATTGGGCTACACACCTTCCTGAAGCTATATGGGCTTACTACACCACATGGAAAACCACCATAGGGTTTACTCCTTTTGAGTTTGTATATGGAAAATCAGACTCTATGTCAGTTGAGTTCCAGCATAAAACACTTCACACCACCTTAGATCTGGATATAGATATCACCAAAGTACAAGAAGATAGGTTACTATAATTAAATGGATTGGATGAATAAAGAAAGTCTGTCCTCCACAATATACAGTTGATACAGTAGCAAAGAAAAAAATGGCATGATAAGTTCATTTGTGATAAGAAATTTTTTGTAGGAGATTGGGCACTGTTGTATGATTCAAGATACAAACACACACCTGGGAAATTTCATACCAGATGACTTGGGCCTTATGAGATCATATCAGTATTTGACAATGGAGCAATACAACTTTCAACCATTGATCCTGTTAAATTCAAGTTACTCATTAACGGGCATCACCTAAAACTTTACCACAAACCTATTAGTCATGATGAGTTCCTAAAGCAATTCCAAAACACAATTGAAGGAAGCGATCCTATAGCCGAAGAATCTAGGTCTTCCACCCAGGATTCTGTCAATTCTTGATTCCATTCAAGAACACCATAATAAATATTTCACATTTCATGGAATAATTTCTCCATAATAATTTTTCATCTCACCTTCTCTCTTTTCCACCCATTCAACCCATCCCATCACTTCAATTATGCAGGTGCAATTTTTTTTAACAACTCTTCCTCCAGCGCCTCTAGGTTTGTGCCACATATACTCGTACATATATTATTTTTATTCATTAATTTTTAGGATTTTGTGTCATTTTAATTTTTCACTCTTGCTTAACCTGGCTTGGTGGGACCCATGCCATTACTTAGTTGGGGGGGGAACTATTCTATTTTTGAAATTTCAAATTAGCATGTAAAATTAAAGTTCTTGTCTTTGAATTGTGTCTGCGACATGACTTGATGATCTATCCTTTTGTGATTGCATCATCACATTTGAAGTGAATTAAAGATATTAAAGTCTGATCTTGATTTCCAATGATATGCCACGACATGTTTGGGGTGGCAACCTTGGCACACATGAGCTATTATGAGATGTTATGAAAAACTTATATCATTAGATTTCATCCAAAAATCTTTAATTCTATTAATCAAGTTTCAGTTTGTACGTCGTCTTTTCTTCTGCAACATCTTGTTTCGTAATGCATTGAGTTCTGTGACTTGCCATTATCGAGCTCTGTGGGAATTGTAGTTCTGCAAATTCAAAACTTGTTTGAGAGTAGCAATGGGAGGTGACCTTCAATGGCATGAGCCAGTGGATCATAGGGTTTTGCTAGATGATGCGTCCACTTGTGAAATGTTTAGAAGAAGAGGATGGCTGGATTATTGTTTAAGCCTTAAAGGGTTTAATGAGGAAGTCGCTCTGCAATTTTTATCTACCTTGAAGGATGGGTTTGCAGAAGTCAAAGGCTTGAAGATTGAATTCACAAAAGATGTAGTAGCTGAAGTGACTGGTTTACCACAAGAAGGTGAACAATGGGTGAAATATTTTGACCTGTATTCGGCGAGAGCCCAATTCACTTTGCACCATGATCCTCAGTTAGATATCGATAGGAAGCAAGGAACTTGGCGATTATCTTTGCCTCTAGATTTCATTTAGCCAGCCGCATTTGTTATTCAATACTTCACCTGTGAGGGATGCTAGAGGTATTTGCATGCTTTTCATTTCAAAATTCTCATTCATCTTCGGCATGACAATAGACCAGTAAATCTTCCCAGTTTCCTATTTAACATTGTGAAAAAGCAAGCTTTATTAGTCCAGTCAGGAAGCAACCAGTCTATTTCACATCATTGCTTAATAAAATTTATTGTAGAAAGGGAATTGAAAAGACAAAAGATTGGGACATGGGAAGAATTTTTGCAAATGAATGAGGTTGAACCTAGATTAGTTGGCCCTAGAGGTCATGGTGTTGATTGGAGAGAGAAAACATCCTCTGGGGTTCGTAAAATTGTTCAAAGAATTGAGAATGATTCTGAAGCCTCTCTTTCCATTTCTAGGTCACCTAGAAAAAGAACTTTCAGTGCTAAAGCCTCTACTTCTCAGAGGAAGAAAAAAAAAGTACGGAAGCTCCCAATATTCCTAAATCTTCACCGCCTATAAGGACCGGGTCTACATCTAGGAAAGATAAGGGTAAAATAATGAAGCCAGAAGAGGAAATATTATAACCTCAGCCTAGTGATAATGTTGATAATGTGGAAGAAACCCTACATTCCCCTAGGGAGGAGAATTCTAAAAACCCTCATGAAGTAGTTGCAAAGGAGGTAGTCACTAAAAGAAAGAAATGGAAGAGTCCTCCGAGCTCATCCATACCCCCTATGAGGAGAAGTAGAAGGCTTTTTGAGAAAGATGTTGAAGCTCCTATTCCTATTGTTAACCTTGACTCTTCTAAATCCATAGAGCATGAATCTGTAGAAAATGAGTCTTTGGAAAAGTCCTCTTTTGAGGAATTGTTTCATCAAACTGTAGCCAGTGACACTATATTGAGAGAGCAGAGTCCAGAAATAGAGGTTAATCCTAGAGTTAACTACATACTGATTGATAGTGACAAGGAATTTGGAGACACAGAGGAATTTTTAGATAATTCTGTTAGGTTGGATGTTAGTATGAATTCAGAAGAAACCCCTGACTTTGGGACTGAAATTGTTGAAGAAGTACCCCAACAAAGCAGTCAGGATAGGGTAGAAACGCTAGCTAAGGTAGCAGCTGATGTTAGTGAGGAAAGCAATGTAATAAAGACAATTGTTTTGTGGAAGGGGAAGTCCTCTGCACCAAAGAAAACAATTAAAACTCCTCACTTTCTATCTAGATGGGTGGATATACTCAATCAGGAACCTTTACCCCCACCAAATTTGTCTACATCCCTTGCTGCAGGGATAAACTTATACCAATAGTTGTTATGGGAAAAGACACAATGGAAATTAGAAAAGGAAAAATTGAAATGAGTCATTAGTGAGTAGGATTTTTAGTTGGGCAGAAATCAGATGAGATTGAGATATTGAAGCGGAGGATTGATCAAATTATAGGATTAATTCCAGAGCTGATGGAATGCAGATCACCATCTCCGGTGTATGCATTATTCCTTAAAGAGAAACTTATTAATTTCAAATTAAAAATAATTGTAGAAGGCCTCAATCCTTCTATATCAACTCCCCATGAATTTTACTATGCCTTTTAGTCTACTCCAATGACTCTAAAAAACCTATTGTATAAATTGTACTTACATAACATAGCAGTCCCTGATGACACAAAGTGGAATTCACTCCTCTATGTAGGGGATGTACAGTTAAGAGCAGTTATGTCTTGGATGCAGAATGAGATGAGTAGGGAACATCAGGTTGCACCATACAGAGACAAAGAAATGTCAGCTCCTTTGATGATGAGGCCTAAACTTCAGCACTCCAAGCGAACATATTTTGACTGGCTTTCAGTCACAGCAAACACTAGTGGAGACAATAAGATCTATCTAGTGTGAGAATAAGCTTTTGCAGACTGGGACCAGCATTCCTCATGATATGTTACCACAAAAATCAGTGCCTCTAGGTAGAGGTGGATAAGGATGTCACATGATCTAAAGTCAAGGAAACCTCACTCACCATAGAATCTAACCCTTGCTACAAGAAGAGTTCCATGGTACATTATGTTGGGAAGGACACTCCTTAATCACTGGTTTCCATTAAGGTTTTGGCCTCCACTCTTCCTATAGCCATTGCTGGTGATGAATGAAAGTGCAGTAGATTATGACATGGCCACTGAGTCCAGCGATGGGAAAGACTCAAAGAAACTCATGGATACTTTGATTATGTTAATGATGAGTCTGGGCAGAGAACAGCTAGTGATTTGAGGGTCTGTGCCAGGATTCAGAACTTCATGATTACTGGGGACCAGCAATATTTTAGTTGGGGGGAATGATGGGCTTCTAAAATATCCATCTTTCTCAGTGCTTTTTATCCTCTTTCTAGAACAAATTGATTGCACATAGACATGAATTTATGGTTTTAAGCATATGAACTTATGGTTTCTATGTATATGTTATATATGTGTGTGAACATAAGATGGAAATGTGGATACTTCTAAAGACATAATATCTACTTAAATTCATGGACAGGAATGGTGAATATAATAGCTATACATGTTAATGGATGTTTCCTTGCCTAAGCTATGTTTTGGGTAGTTACCTCCTATAGCCATAGGATTTGCAAGAGTGATAATTAAGACTTACACCTTTTCCTAATATTGATGATGTGGATATATATGTATATGGTTGGATGTGTGCACATTGATTGTTTTGTAGGATTTGACTATGGATATTCAAAGACCAACATACTAGCGCGGGAGTCATCAAAGCCAACCGTGGATTGTAGAATCTTCGCAAGCAAGTCAATACTTTCTATTGCATGCAATGCACAGATTTAGTGTGTACTATATTCTGGGATTATTCATGGTCAATAATGTTTCTGTTGTAAAACTTTATGATTTGTAATCGATCCTCATTTATGAAGTGATCATAGATTTAGGAGATAGTTGTAGCTTCCTTTTAAATAATTGACTATTGTGACTCTTTTGGAGTTAGTCGAACAAACTAGTTTTTAATAGAACTCTTGCATACTATTTCAATCAAGTGTAATCATTTTATGGATGAATAGAATGTTCAGTTCAAGTTTTCATCTTTCATCTTGATTGTACTTCTCATTCACTCATTCAAGGAGGCCCACTTGATGAGTGAATTGTTTTGTTAGTGTAGATTTCATTTTCCTGTTCATTTATATGTATTAGAACTCTGCTATTCCTACAGCTACTGATATCAGAATTAGTAGCCTGTTCCTATAGCACAGTCAGTTGGAGTAGTTCCTAATTGCAATTTCCTGCTTTGATTAGAATACATTTGCTTACCAATTTTAGTATAGTTTTCCTGAAGCATAAGCATTTGAATTCCTTAGATAGACTTAGAAAGAGAAGGTTTGAAGCATATACTTTGCAAATTCCATTCCAAGTTTACGTCCCTGGTCGATAATTAAATGAGACCAAATAATTCATTTAGGAATCATTTCCTGAAATAGGCAATCCATTGCTCTAGGTTTCTGATACTATTATTTGGCCAAGCACCTATTACCAGTTAATTTCTCATAGTGATTACTGACCAAATCAAGTATGCAATATGTAAAATATGATATCCAAACAATCACCACATAAACACATAACCCTGCAAAGGGAAAACCACCTGGGACTAGTAACCCAAAAAAATTTCACTCTTCTAAAAGTGAGCTCGGTGAAGAGCCAACCCTGTTAAAGGTTACAAAACACACTGTAAGGTGTGACCTTGTTAGAGGATTTAACACTAACAGTTATCGTCCAACCAGCATTCACTATGGGGTTGATAGGATAAAAATGTACATTCTATGAATGACATAATAAGACTTTCAAGTCCACTCGATTAAGAGATTTTATCATATTACAATGGTTAAACTGTAATAGTAGGTGATCTGATTACAATGCAACTTGATTTGTAGATATTCATATCTATACTAAGTCCATACAATCCTCTGATCAATATTTCATATTCAATTCATCAACATTGAATAACTTATTGTCCCTCTGTAAAGCTTTATGACGCTCGGTATTGTTATGCAATTCAATTCTTCTTCAACCAGTATGATCAAGCATGCATGAAGCTTGTTCACACGATATCTCTGCAGTCTCCTTCTTCTGGCATTAGTTTTACTATAAAACCCTAGTCTCTTAAATAGACAAGTAAACTATTTTCTTTTCATCCATCAGATTTTGTTGCTTAATCTCCTTCATTGATTTTTTCGCTTAAACCTTCCTCAGCTGATGTGTCAGTAACACGTTTCAATTCTATCCTTTAGATCTTCTTCAAATTTTGTTAGTCGTAGATCTTAAAACAAACTTTATCTTTCCACCTCATAATCATACACTTTACAGCTCATCAGTTTTTTCGGCTAAACTAATCATTTAGTTCTTTTGTCCATAATAATTAACAAAGAAATGTGTTGGTGAACACAAGTTCGGTTGATACTATCACTCAATATACACTACACTGGCTCAGTGTATACTGGAATGCTTCATTAACCGACCACATTGCTTTGTAACATTTTACTCCTATCTTCATAACAGATTAATGAAACATAATCAAGTCAACAATATGAAGTCATAGACTCAAGTTACCAAGAGTATTCCTTATCCTCATTTGTCATATCCATCTTCCTCCATGTAGATATCTCGGTTCTTCATCTTTTCTCTCCTTTCTACAGATGTCTAGATATTTGCAACTAGCATGATAAGTACTCTCAAAACTAGTTGACATCAATGACAACATAAAGACTGATTCAATTATCTTACATAACAATTCAGTGCTCGGTGATCTCTAATCACTTTTTCTTCATCAATCAGGTTCTCAATCAGTTGTAGCTCATTAGAAGGCCCATAGAGGGTGAGAATAGGATAAAGAGAGGAAGAAGGAGAGAGAGATAAGGGGATAGGGAGGGAGTGGGAGAGAGTGGGAGAGAGAGAGAGAGAGAGAGCGGGGGGTTTGAAGACAAAAGGAAGATGAGAGAGATAGAGAGAGGAAATGAGAAGACGTGTGCCTTTACATCTCCAAAATGCATATGCGTTATGAAAGATTTAAAATGTTTTTTTTTTTCAAACCCGAGTGCTTTATGATGGACAACAAAACCCATACGCATTTTAGGCTTGGAAAAAGGGTTGGTAAACAACCCTAAGGATTGAAAGCTCATTTTCCCTCCATTTTAGTTCCTTTACACATTTTTCCATTTTCCAACATGAATTCTCAACTTCATCCTCATCAGGTTTAGAAATGATCAAGTGGGTATCTCTAAAATTACCACCATAATCTCACGTCTTCTCATCTTTTTAACCTTATAAGTTTTTCAATTTTTGGAGAACATTAACATAGTGAAATTTAATTTTCTTTACTAGTGTCTTGATAGGCCTCACAAACATGTCTAACATTTTTTTAATAACTTTTGATCGACTTGACCAATTGCAAAAAAAATTATATATTATTGTTCTAAAATTGAATCTATACACTTTTAAAAAAATAAAATTACATTTTCAATTATTTTGATGCAAGTTATGCCACGCGCACGAATAGGTACCATATTTTCAGAATGCGGTCACTTCAAAAAATCATTAAAAAAAGTACTCAATAGAAAATTATGAAAAAATACACAACTTCTAGATCTCACTCATACCTACCATCCTAAAAAACAGTTTTTCAAAATACTAAATCTAACTATATCTTTTGTTGAGCACACAGAATCAACTATGTTGTGTTTTTATGAAAAATCAAGAACAGTTTTTCATGCACAAAGGGTTTGACCCTCTTAATCTTATATGTTTTTAAAAACATTTAGTAGTTTGGAAACTAGATTCAAAGTACTACAATTATTATTCTTTACACATCTTCTAATTTTGAGTGCAAAACCCTCCAATTTCTCTTTGAAGTTTAGGTTTACCCGGTTTCAAAAAAAAAAAAGAAAAAGTGGTCACTTATACCCTCCTTTTTGCACACCATCTTGGTGCACTTCCATTCTAATATTTTTAAATTAGCCACTAACCATTTGATATGACTACTAGATGTTAATCACAACCTCATAAATCTCCATGTTAGCTGAAAGCAATTGTTGAGAATTTGTGTCAAAGCCCTTACGAAGTCATTTAAAACACGTCCATAATGGCATCACTTTAAAAGTGGTCATCCTAGAGGGGATAAAATATTAAAGTGTTAAGACCAATGGAATTCTTGAGGGATTTAGAAAAAATTTATGACACTTTGGGGAATAAAATCCAACCGATGGAACCAGTAAAGGAAATTGGTGATAGTAAATTCAACAACTTAGAATACATAACACAGAGAACTTAAAAACCAAGTAACCAATTTGGTAGGTCAAAAAAAAATAGAACAAGGTTTTAAGCCCTAGGGAACATTTTCCAATTGAATTTATAAACCCTAACATAAAATTCACAAATCAAACTTGCAAAACACCTAAAAACCTTCATGCATTTTATAGTCCCAACATATAGGATGAGTATAGTCCTTGGTGGGTCTTGATTCCATGCATCATGATTTATTTATTTCTTTTCTCTCTTTTTTAGAGGAGTTTCCTCCCATGTGGTTTTCTCCTTTTATCCATTTGTGAGAGATTCAAATTGAATTATACATGGGTACCTAACATGGCCTAGTAGCCAGGACCCATATTACATCTTTCCATTTAATAAGTGTACTCCCTAAGTTGCACTTAAGGGGGGTGTTGATGTAATTAAGGTGTTGTACCCAGTGATAACCTCACTTAGTTCCTAATTACACATATCACTTAAGTTTACTTAGTGATCACATTACACTTTAGGATCACATCCACTTTCAATGGTTATATCAACTTTTCACTTATCCACCTCAAGTGGATCTCCCACATTTAGTGGTCTTATCACACTATCACTTTTCCACCTTATGTGGGTGATAGGTTGTGCATTTCTTATAATTAAGGCACTTGTAAGAGTCTTGTCTAATGCTCCATATTCACCTTGCCTTTATCAAAAAGGCTCATTATGTACATTTTCATGTCCATTAGTGAAATCAACATTCTTCCATTGTGATGCAATCTTCTTGTCATCCTCTTGTGGAAGTTATCTTGGTCTTTCTTTGATCTTGGTGGTATTGTAGAGTCACCTAAAATTATAAAAAGGAAAATAAATTCTCTTTTATTGGGTATAAGGAATTAGGTGAAGAAATATTAGAGTAATTGAAAGTAACTATAGTAGGATTGATTTGGTTTTCTTTGGATGATTGGTTAAAGTGGAATCACAATTAGACTTTGAATTTCAATCATTTTATTTCTTAATTATATATATTTGGATTTATCAAACGTATAGTCTTAGGATTAGGATTCATAGAATTAACATTAAACATTAACGTGAATAGGGAGATATAGATTCTTATCACAAGACAAGTTTCCTCTCCAAAAGTGTGATGACATTTGAAAGATCTTGGTTCATAATGTTTTACTTTTGGAAGTGTGATGATGTTTGATTACACAAGTTTATTTAAAGTTGACTCAATTGGTTCTCCTAATGGTGTGTATTTGTGTTTTTGTGTTTGGAGATTATTTTCTATAGTTTTGTTGTTTGGATAAATGTGGGAGTCTATTTGTTGTTTTTTTTCTTTGCAATTATGTGTAAGTCATGTACGATTCCTCGTGGCATGCTAATAGATGCAAAGATGACGTTGTTGCTAAGATGTTATATTTTTGGAGTTTTTTGGCAGAAAAAAATTTGAATGAAAAATGCAACTAATGAATGACTATGCAACCCTATGGTTTTGAATTTTTTATTTTTGAATAAAAATGTGACTAAGGAAATGACAATGTAACCCTGTGCTTTTGAAATTTTCATTTTTGAATGAAAATGCAACTAAGGAAACGACAATGTGACCTATGTTTTTAACATTTTGATTTTTCGATGAAAAATGAAACAAAGGAAATGACAATGCAATTCTATGTTTTGGAGAATTTTTTTTTTAGATGAAAATGAAACTATGGATAATGATATGTAATCCTTTTTTTTTGAATTTTTATTTTTTTAATGAAAATTGCTACTAAGGAAATGATAATATACTCTATGTTTTTGTAATTTTAATTTGAATAATGATGATATCTAAGGGAATGACAATATAGCCCTAATTTTTTGAAAATTTTAATTTTGAATGACAGTGATAACTAAGGAAATGATAGTGTAGCCTTTTTTTTTAGAATTTTTTATTTGGGGTGACAATGATAACCAAGGAAATAATAATTTAACCTTATTTTTTTAGAATTCTTTTATTTTGAATGACAATGATAACTAAGGAAATGACAAAGTAACCCTAATTTTTGGGGTTTTTTATTTAGAATGACATTAATAACCAAGGAAATGACAATGTAACCCTAAATTTTTGGGGATTTTTTATTTTAAAATGAAAATAAGAACTAAGGAAATGACAAAGTACCCCTAATTTTTGAAATTTTATTTTGAATGACAATGATAACCAAGGAAATGACAATGTGACCCTAATTTTTAAAAAATGATTTTGAATGATGATGATAACTAAGAGAATGACAATGTAATCCCAACTTTTTAGAATTTTTTATTTTTAATGATGATGGTAACTAAGGGAATGACAATGTCACCTTGTTTTTTAAGAATTTTTAATTTTGAATGATTGTCACAAATAAGAGAATGACAATTCTAATTTCAATGGAATTTTTTATTTTGAAATGAAAATGACAACTAAGGGAATGGCAATGTAACCCCAAATTTTTTTGAATTTTTTATTTTGAAATGACATTACAATTATATGAATCCTATGTTTTTGAGATTTTAATTTTGGAAATGTTGGAAATGAAAACTTACGAATAAAGACCTAAGTGATCAA
Source organism: Chamaecyparis obtusa (assembly GCA_027943335.1). Lineage (NCBI taxonomy): Eukaryota > Viridiplantae > Streptophyta > Pinopsida > Cupressales > Cupressaceae > Chamaecyparis > Chamaecyparis obtusa. The sequence goes on from BSBK01011727.1 coordinate 265,918, forward strand.
AAGCCTAAACTAGACCTTAAAGATCAAAATGAAAGGGGTGGATTTTGATACAATCTTGGGCTTCACTAGGCTATTGAGCTAGGCATTGAGTTGTTGGTGGATTTGATAAAACAATGTTGATAAGGTCAACATGTCCTAAAAATAAAAAAGGGATGATCCAAGATTTGATTTCTAAGTTTTCAAAATGGATCTAAGACTAATGTGCAAGCCTACTAGGTGCAATATGTGCATTGAAGATTAAAATGCAAAAATTAAATGAAAGGATTGATCTAAGACTTATGATTTTTTATTTGGACAATGCAAGGTAAATGATATCCTAGGTTATGATTGATTCATACTAAAGATGATAATGACAATCTATGTTGAAACCCAATGGACAATGTAAGTCAAAGCTAAACATGGTGGATGCAAATTGACCTAGAGACAATTTTAGGGACCAAATTTTGACTAATAAAAATTTTAACGTTAGGGTAAAAACCTAAAAGTATTGAATGCAAGGCTAAACGGAATTCAAGTTTCAATCCCAGTGGTGTTCACTTGCTCAGAAATATCAGAAATATGATATTTGACTGTAGCTGACAATATTTATTCCAAGTCTCATTAATCCTAATTTTGATAGATAAATGCATGATAGAGTTTAGAAAATGGGGTATATTATGGTATTTTAACCCATAGACATAGTGCAAATATTATCGATTGTGGTACTTGCCTAATCAATTGTATTGAAGATTTGGCATATGCTCAACGGGCATGTGCGCCAATAAGGTGAATAGAAAGGATGGTAAATGGCCACTTTTTTTGTAAATTAGCTAAAACCTAAACTTGGAGGATAAATTTGAGACTTGTGCACTCTAAGTTTGAAGATACAAAAAGAACATGAATTGTAGTACTAGTAATCTAGTTTCTAAACTACGAAGGTTTTTCAAAAATGGATAAGATTAAGAGGTCATAGCTTTCACACACCAAAAATTGTTCTTGTTTTTGTTTAGTAAAACATAAAAGCGTTTGATATGTTTTTCAAAAAAAATATAAAACTCCATTTAGTATTTTAAAAAATTCCTTTTGGTAGAAAGATAGTTAAGAGTGAGTACTAGAGGGTGGTCCTACAATAGTGGGTGTGTGTGTAATTTGAATCACAAACCTTCATAAAACATTAATATGATCATTCAACTTAAAATTAAGATATCAAACTTAGTTAAATCAAATTGAATTTAACTTAATCATGAGCATTTTATGGATCTCTAGTTCTAGGGACTTAAGTTATGCTCTCATCTGCAATTTTTATCCTTAAGTGACAACCTAGAAAATGAGAATTCAATAAAAATGAATGATGCTAGAATGAATGATGTTAATTCTACTCTAAATGATCAAAATCACTACACTATGATGCAAATCCTACCTTATGATCTTTCTCTAAATGAATATAGTCTAAATTGACTATAATAATGCCCAATGCTCTCAATGATAAATGCACAAAATAACATGATAACCTTGCTATAAAATGACAATGCATGATTTGCACTAAGAAATGCATCATATTTATAGGATTTCTCTAGGTGTAGGGGGTGGGTTAGATTAACCATGATCAATATGTGAGTTGAGTTGTGGTTGATGATGTGTCCAATTCAAATGGTCAAGATTCTCCCTCAAGATTGAATGGTCAAGATAGAAAAGCCTATTTGTGATCAATGTGCACTCATTCCTCATCTCATTTTGGTCTATTTTATTTTTTCATCTAGTGGTAGGTGAGAGGTTTTAGGAAGGAATTAATTTAAATAATCAATTAAATTATCCATGAATGATATTTGAATAGGTTAGATTTAATTAATTAAAGAACTATATAATTACATGGTTAATTCAATTAAATAGTTGATTATTTTTTATTTAATTAATCCAAATGGCCTGGATTTAATTGATGTTTGCTAGTGAACATTTTTAGGTGTATTCAATGGGTTGCTCATTTTTGCCAACTTTGACACTGAAATGGACATTTTGAAAAAATCTTTGCATTTGAACACTATTGCTACTAAACTGTTAGAAATTTGAAGATGATGTAAGCTATTCATTTTTAACATTTTATTTGTAGATTATAAACATATTTTTTTTGAAAATTTTTGGGACTAATGTGTATCAATTTTTCTATCTCCTTCGAAAAGTAGTTTTTAACAAAAAATGACATTTTTAAAAGAGTGACATTCACTTACCACTGCATAATTATTTTCAAAAAGGGATTGAAAAATGATTATTTTGAATTTATATTTGAGTACCAATATTTTGATTGAAATCAGTTTCATTTGATTATGTTAAATATTTTGTATTTTATTAAGTTTTGAGGTGACGTTAACTATAATTTAGACATAGGTTCACTTATCAATCCATAACTTGTTCTTTATGTATCAAAATTGTTTTTTTGTTTTTTTTCGAAAGAGGACATGAATACCTAGTGTCTAGATATTTTTCAAACTTTTTTACTTAGTTTTCTATTTTTCCATAAGCATAAATCATAATAAACTCAATATATATTGAAATCATAATCATTGGAAATCTTTCTTTGAGTAGAACCATCCTGCATTGGGTTATTCAAATGAATTCATTTGATTAGGCCCAAAAAGCTAATGGCAAAGTGATTTTTTGTCAATAATTTGATAGGTGCAAAGGAGACTCAATTGTAGGTATGACTGGGGAGTGGAGAGGTTATATCAAATAAATTTTGATCTAAGAGGCTTTGATCTAACCATTTTCAATTAATTACTTCAAATGGGACCTCTCAAGGCTTAAATTGTCATATTTTCTTAAAAATGTGAGATTTCAGAAAAAATCAAGATGTTTGAAAAAGTGTAACCTACTATTGTGGGGTCACCCTAGAAGTTGTCTATTTTTTTGTAATTTTTTTTTTATAAATTTTCAAAGTGCATGCATCCTAAAAATTAGGTACGTATTTGTGTGTCTCAAATAACTTGCACCAAGATGATTGAAAATTGAATTTTTGTTCAAATGTAAAGAATAAAGTGTAGGACAATATATAATTTATTTCAAATTTGGACAAGTAGGTAAAATTTTATTTGAAAATGGTACACATATGTCTTTGAGAATTTTGGAGACACTATTAAAAGAAATTGAATATTAATATATCACTGTTGTTCAAATCAAAATATATATATGGTTAGAAAGCTCAAGAGACATGCAAAATTATGGTGAGGATTTTACAAATACCTAATTGATAATGTGTAAACTTGACGATGATGAAGTTGAGAAATGAGATTGGAAAGAAAAAGTGCACCAAAAGGAGGGAAATGAAGCTCCCAAGCCAAAGGCTTGTCATCTAATCCTAGTACAAACCTAAATGCATATGCAATTGTAATTCTAAAAATGTAATCGGGTTTTTATATGTATAAATGTGATTAAGTTTTAACCCATGTGCATTTATTCAACATAAAGTCATACAAATATGTATAGATATGGATATGGATATGGATATGGATATGGATATGGATATGGATATGGATGTGGATATGGATGTGTGTGTATTATGCATAATTTAAGTATGTATATATGTAAAATTGATATTTATGTATCTATATATGTCCAAAATCAAAATCCCCAAGTGAAACGCAATCTCTATATCCCAAGAAATGGCATTTAAAAATGTGAAGAATGAGGGAAGTGAATAATTTAGTCTCCATCTATTGACATCCTTGAGGGAAAGTATTCTATGGGACAACAAGTGGAATGAAGGGATACTTGACTACATTCTCTCAGTATTTTGTGCAATGAATTGCCTATAAATAGTGATTTGGGATCCATAGTTGTAATACCCCAAAAATGGGCTATAAGTTCATTAATCTCCTACATCTTCAATTCGAACAAAATCGACATCAAAGTCCTAATCTAAGGCACATCTAAACATCATCGAATCATAATTGATTATCTTAAATTTTGCATCGGGGAATATTCCTAGTAATATTCCTAATTATCTTAATTATCTTTAATTTTATAATTATTTGGCAATAAATCACATTTATCCTAAAATTTGATTAATTGAATATTTTCATATTTAATTAATTAGATTTAATATTTGCCACTTAATTATGTAATTAAATTTAATTCTATCTATTATTAATTGTATTATTTAATTTTGACAATAAATCAAAATTCCTATCTTTAATTGATTAAATTCTTATTTAATTAATTAAAGCATGTTGTCATTATTTAATAATATAATTTTTAATAAAAGTTTGAATAAATAGTTAATTAACCCATAAATTAATTATTTATTTTCAAAAATCAGTTGAGTTGAGGATAAATCACTTTATTTATTTATTTAATTCTTAATTATTATGCATATTCAAAAGAAACAGTTAAACTCCAAATCAGAAAATCAATGCAAGTTATTGACTTTTTGGAACTCAACATCCTTTTGGAGTTCAAAAAGCTGATCTAAACTCTAATTTGAGTTAAAAAGCTGTTTTTGCATGTTTTTGCATGATTTTGAGAATTAACTATCTTTTATGATCAGATAACTCAAAAATCAAGATGAGTTAATTTGAGTGATTTATGGCTTTTATTCATGCACCTCCAAAGCCCTGGATTTCTATAAATTAAGGCTTTAGCTCTTCACAAATCATCTCATATTTTTGCACAATCACGCTGGAGAATTGGAATTGAAGAATCAAAGCTCTTGCGAATCGACATCTTTGTGAGATCAATCTTATTTTTGCATTCATATTTCATATCATTGTTAGATTAGCATAGCATATCAGTTTTCAATAGCATAGATTCATATCAAGTTTTTATCATTCTTATTGCATAGAAAATATAAAAAAAAATCTAGATCAATTGCATTCAAATCCTTCATTTAGGTGTCGTCTAGGTCACTGATCTCGATAATAATCTGAGAACATTAATCTCGCACCTATTAGAAGGTAGTAAATCGCTTGGTTAGATAGCTTTCAATTTTGCACAATTTTGATTATCACTAACCTCTAATGTTTTACTGAGTGTTGTGTCTACAGATCAGGTACAATTTTCACACACACAATAGTAAGCAAGTGCAAATTCAAAATTGCATTTTCTTGTATGTGTAAGTTGCACAAGCTAATAAAGTACAATCTATATGCTCTAGATGGGATTGTTGCACTGTCACATAGTTTCATGAAAGAAAATGGTAGTGGACTTGACTTATTTATGAGAAATGCACTTGGAGTAATAGATATTCCTTAGCTAAAACCCATTGATATGAGTTTTGAAGTCGTAACAAGGATTTACAAATATCCTAACCATTACTATTAGCAATCTAGTTCCTAGAACTCTCTCATAATCCCCCCACTCGTGTCTCCCTTTTTTTATTTTTCTCTACCTCTCTTTGTATCCCTTTCTCTATGTATTTATCTCTCTAACTTCTCAATATTTTTATACTTATCTCTTTATGTCTTGAGAAGGTGGAAGGGGTGAAGGAACAAATTGCTCACATTCATCCTAAATTAATTTTGTTCTTAATGTAGGAATATCTTGGAGTTCAAAGACTATTAGAAGAACAAAATAAAAAGTATGTGTTTATTTCAAGTTACAACTATTTGCACAAGTTTTAAACAAGAGAAGTTATGTTCAATAAAGGTCATGTTTTAACTATTCCATTAAAAGAGTTATCCATAATAGCTTCCACAAAGGTCAATTTTCTTGACATCTTAGCCCTTTGGATCCAAGTAGTGGACATATCCAACTATGTGTGTGTCTCACTTCTCCCTTCCTCTCTCCATCCCCCTTCTCCCTCCCTCTCTCCCCTTTCTCCCTCTCTCACCCCTCCCAAAATTTTCATTCACTTAGTTCCCTTACCCATGTATAACATACACCAAATTATAGTTTTATGATAGATTTCTATCTAAAATCTACATATGAATCACTAGCTGATAAAAATAACCTTCTATACTTAAGAACATTCAAGCTTTCATTTACAAAAACTTGTTAGAATTTTTTAACACTGGATTCAAGGGAAATACATTTGAATATGTTGTGGAAGTATGTGGGCATGAGCTTTTGCAAGGTTTCAAATAAACCTTCCTCTAGTGGACAAGAAATATATTTTTGTTAAAATTTGTTAACATTGGATTAAAATATTCCTTATCATGTTGTAGAGGCATCATTGTAGTGAAAAGTCATTCCTACTTTCCAACATGTTCAATTATCCCTCCCTCTTCCCCTCTCCCTTACCAACCAACATGTTTTTCTCTTTCTCCATGCTCTCCCTCTTTCTCCCCCTCTCTCCCCATTACTCCCTCTCGTCATGTCATTTAAATATTTTCAAGTAGGCAAAATCCACCCATGTTATCTAAAATTGCATACAAGTGAAGATAAGTGTGGAAACTTTGAAATAATAATGGTAAATTTTTCAAAAATTTAAACTTGTTCTCTCTCTCTCTCTCTCTCTCTCTCTCTCTCTCTCTCTCTCTAATAGATTTAGGGGAGAGAATATGAAAGGATCTTAACCACTTTGAAATGTTTATTTTTAGTTCTAATCTCTCTCACGTATTTTAAAGAAGCTTGGTGAATCCACTCTAAAATTTAGTTCTTGGGTCAATGAATAGTG